>KK118064.1:24117-56286 GCA_000611955.2 Stegodyphus mimosarum | reverse complement strand
GAGATAGAAAAGATTTAAATTAAAATAAACTTGGTTAGTTTAACTAAAACCTTACACGTTATTTAAAAATTTTTAAATAGTTCGCAATAATTACAGTTGCAATAAAAGCAAATACTTTAATTATTTCCTATTATTGAGTACTTATGTAATAAATTTTTGCTTTGATTATGGAAATATATGTGATCAAGAAAGTATAGGTGTTACACATTTTACAAGAGACTGGATGAATCCTAAGAGTTTTCAAATCCAAACCTAAATTCAAATTCTAAATTGTTTGGAACCCGAATTCTAATCAAAATCTTACAAAATCCTCAAACTGACTTCCGAATTTTGAGTGTTTCGTATCTTTCAAATAAAAAGAATAATTATAAGAAAAAAGAAGAGAAAAGCTCTTTGTATTTGACAAAAACAAAGTTTACGATGTAGTTTTTAAAAATATGCTTATATTTATTAAGATTCGACTGGAATCTGGTAAATTAAAGTAGCTATTCAAAACATTTAAATTTTAAGCTCATTTACTTACATAGCATTTTGAGTAATAATTTAGACTTTCATAATGGTAGGTGAGATGTTGGATTGATATACAACTGAAATCCTGTACGCGATGCAGAGTTGCATACCCTGACATGGCCCCAACAGTGGTCGAGTGGATAAGATCACTGACTACTGATAGTTCGACTTGGGGTCAAACCCATGTGAACAAATTGACTGCACAGTGGGTTTGTCATGCGTAGGCAGATAGCGTTAGTGTGCTTTGCCACATCCATGTAACCAAACCGTGTCATAACATGAATTGTTAGAAAACTAGGACTCATTAATTGCCACTGTCTATTGAGATGATTCCAGGCTTAGTTTCAAGAATTTTTGAAAAAAGCACAGCGGATTAAGTATTAGAAATCTCTGGCAGATTTCCTGTTAGATGACGTAGAGAATCATATAACAGCCAGGGTTTGAGCTAAGTGATGCTGTGATCGACATACGCTGAAGTTGCAGCCATCGCGATTTTTTTAAGCTAATAATTGTTAGGTTACTAATAATTTTTCAACTTGAATATCTAAAATTTCATTTTCTTATAATAATTTCGAATAAAATATTTGAATATTAGCTCAAAATTTTCACAGCATTTTCTTCTGATTTTTTTTTAAATCAAAGCAACCGTATTAGGAGGGGAATTATTTCAATAGTTTACGTAAATAAACACTAATCATGGAATTGTAAATATTTTCCGGAGAATTAGAAGCATAAAAAAGTCTTTCATTTTAAGATTTCATAAAAGTCTAAAACACTGAACACGTTTAGAACATGAGATGATGTTGGTGCTCGAGGTACCAGTGAAATAGCAGCAAACGCATTCTTTTTATAATGAACTTTTAAACGTCAATAAAATTAATTTTTGCAGAATTCTTAATTTAAAAAATTTAATGCCTTTTCAAGTTAGGATTCGAAAGATTTGAATGACGAAAAAAGTGAAGTTTCAAGTCTTCTAATCCCGAATCTTTTACAAGATTTGCGAAATTAGAAGTCTGGAACGTTCCCTTATTACTTTTTCCTTTTAAATTTAAAAGTGTACTTTAATTGCTTAACTCTTTTACTGACTCACGTTAAATTGATATGCATGAGTTAACGCCTTCAAAGAAATTAATTTAATCCACAGAAATCAATTAAAAATAATAAATGAATGCAGAATTAACTGAACAGTAAATAAATATTTATTCTTGCCTGCTAGTTACGATGAAATATTAGTTATTTCAGAAAAGAAATGCAGTAAATCCTCGATTTAGCAGACAATCGGAAAAAAGAGTGCGTATAAAATCGGTTGTCCTATAAGTCGTGAACTGCGTTATGAACGATTTCTAAAGGAAGGTATTAAAACGTGAAATATAAAATATAATGTAAATATAAAATATTTAATGTAAATAACATAGGTTAGTAACACAATTCTCTTTAGAATTGCATATTAGAAGGCTAAAAAGAAGCTTAAATCTGATCAGTCTGGTAGAAGTTTCTAGCTTCAAAAGATTCTTGCTTCAACTCTATTTGTCAACTATTGTCCGTTAAATCCATACACCGTTGGTTTGGTGTCCGTTAAATCTAAAACTTACTGTGATTGTAACTTTTGTAGCTTTAAGTGCAAATACGTACGCTATTTTTCAGTAACATTCATATATAATATATGCATTTTTCTCAGCTTTACTGCTCTGCTTACATATACAGCTCCATTTTTTCTTATATCAAATATATTTCTATAAATATACGAAAGGAACGAATGTAACTTTTAAAGAACGGTGCACGTTTTGCATAAATTAAGTTGTTGCATTTTTATTCAAGAATGCGTTGTTAAGAATAAAGAAATATTCAAACGGCTGTGAATTCAACTGCATTTGTATACACTAGCTTCATCATAGTTATATTTTAGCCACCACATATAAAAGAAACAGTGGGCTGCAGGTGTTAATACAGCACACAAACAGAAAACAATGAATTGATTATAATGAGGATGTCATTGAGCAATAATTCTACTTTAATGTTATTAGTTTAATACAGTTTTGTTTTGAAAATTTAACATTATTGGATAAAATGATCTTTTGCTGCTATGTTAATACCACATGCGTTGATGAACGTTATATAGGAATCATATGATAAGATTTAATTTTGAAATGGTACAATAGAGAGAGATTTGACATAAGCATGTTACTCTTCTTAGCATAGAAAGAGGAGGTAATTATATCAAAAAGTAAAAAAATAAGGAACTATTGCAAATTGAAATTACAGCCTTGGCCTTAAGATATCTTCGAAGCTGTAGTCACATGTATAAGCATATTTATCTACATATAACTATGATTTTTTTAAAAAAGCTATTACATTCTCGAAGAAATAAAAATAAACGAACATCTCAACTTTTATTCGTTTCATAGTTTTCATAAGAAAAAAAAAAGAGCTTCGTTAAAATTGCTAAGCTATTTTACTTTAGTTGAAGCTCCATTATTCTATTATGCTAGTCAGCTGATAATCTTAAAAATTAGAGTAATTTTGAAAAAAAATGAGAAAACTTACAGAACTTAATATTGAGTATTAAACCTTATTTTTAAATAAAGAAGGAAAATATCAGATAGAGACTGCGCAAAATTTTAAAAGTTCATGGTGTGTTGCACAATATTCTTTGAACATTTAAAAAACAGGTTCACAGTTGAATAAAAAAGAACTGGAAGAAAAATGTAAAAAAGTAACAGTAAAGCATGAGGATCAAGCTTGTTTCGAAACTCAATAAAAAGTGGAAGAAAAAGTTCCTGTAAGGTTTCTGTAGAGTTATAAGAAGAAACTAGGATTTGAATTAGTGCTAGGACGAGACCTAAGCTGAAAATTAGCATTATGCCTGAGATAGAGAACTATGAGAAAAGCAGCTAGTAGGACACAGTTTAAGAGGCTGCAAAGCTAGAAAGAAGCCGGAGCTCTCAGAGGAAACAAACGCATTGAAATTAAAATGGACTAAATCTCATAAACAATTTGAAAAGGAAGAAGGATCAAATATTATATTTTTTGATGAATAAAACTTTAAGGTAAGTTTTATTTTTATTTTTTTTCGCATAAATCTTTTCAAACATTTCCTAAATATTTTTGGTTACAAATTAATCTCTTAAAAAGTATCATATTTTCCTTTTGTAGGTGTTTAGTATATTCATTGTATCCTATGTGATGAGACAAACAGATAAAAAACAGAGCTACAACAGAGAGTGTGTAGTTCTCGATATTAAAAAAAATGGGGTAGGATTATTAAGATTCAAGGATGCACAGTCGTCGGTGGTGTAGGCAAAATATATATTTGTCAATGTTACAGGAATAGCCAAAAATGCATAAATAGTCTTCAAAATACACTTGAACCATCCTTTTGTAACCTATTTAGGAATACAAAATTGGTTTGACGTCAAACGTAAGCAAGGCAAAGCACCATGCGCAAATTAATGACTTCCACGCAGTGGATTCTTCATGAAATATCGATTAATTTAGACTGGCCACCACAGTTCTCATATTTTAATTCAAAAGAAAATTTGTGGGATCTTCTAAAGTGAAAGCTATTCCAATACTCAATAACATTCAAAGCTTCCCTTAAAATGACCCCGAACAAGTTTAGAACGGCATAAATATGGAAGAGTGTCGTAAATCAGTAGCTGGTAGACTGAAAAGAACTGCTGCTGTAATTAAAACTAATAATGGAAGCATGCGATATTAAAATTGCTAATAAATATTACTTACATTTAATAAAGAAAAGCTTGCATTTTATTTATCTCGAATCTATTTTAAAATAAATGCATTATTATAAGATGCCAAATATCAGGGTTTATAATATGTAAAGGCTGTCGAATTTTATCTTAGATGCATACGTTGCAAAGTTACATCATATAAATAAAAATGGTATTGAAAGTATTCGCTGCAATTAACGTTTTTGAAACACTGAATACAATAATATTAGTACATTTGTTTTAACCTGTTAAATACTCTAACTTTCTAAATCTGTTAAATACTAATCTGTTAAAAGTTGTACTCAGTGTTAATAATACATATCACGTAATTATCTTCCTTCGAATTTTAAAACATGATATTAGAAAGCGAAATGAAACAACGAAAACACTATGAAAATAAATATGAGCTCTTCTTAAAGAAAACTCTCCATAAATGTCCTTGTTCAAGATTGGTTAATTTCGTCTCGTTTTGCGGATAATGAATAAACTGAATATTATCAGATTTGCATTTTTATTAAAATTTGGAAGGTAATTTAAAAATGAAGCCTCTTTCATTAGGCACTAAAGGTTTTTCATGTTGAATAATAATATTCAGGGCCTTGATAGAGAGCATACATAGCATAAAAGAGCATAATATTAGGTTTCATATTTTCTTAAGAATGCAGTACGGAAGGTCTCCATTTCATCCCTTCATATCGTAAAAGTTTTACTACATGTATCAGGAGACAGGAAAATAGGGTATTTTATCAAGTCGGAAACTTTATGCAGCTAGAAGATCAACAAATATGTATAAGGTAGTAGAGTTTTATAGACTTCTATAATAAGTAGCTGTTTTGTGGAGAAAGAAATTGTAACATCAACTCATAAATATTGAACAGAAAAGGAAAATAAAGCTGCTTCTCCATGTTTAGAATATGTTTTGATTTATTTATACCATAATGGGAAATAATTCTGTAAAAGGGCTGATTTTTTGCTTCAGATTTTCGTTAATGAAGAAAAGTTGGATGTACATGTTTATTCATTATTTAACAATGAAGTGACTTGTATGATAATTTCGTTCGAGCTCTTAAAACGTTTAAATTCTTCTAATATTACTTTATTCAGCCTTCGTGAGTTCCAGAAAGCTTCCAGTGTTTTAGAAAAAACATATAAAGAAGAAAAATAGTGCAACGTCTACCGCATGTTCTAAAAAACCATTTGAACTCGGTCTTAACTTGAGTCGTAAATAATTATTAGCTTGAGTGTCCCGAATTTGTTTTGTAGAAAAATATATTTAATATTGTTCTTTTTTGTAATACATCAAAACTTGGAAGTTCTCACTGACTTTCTTGGTTTGTTCTCAATTTTCCCAGCAATATCAATAAATCTGAGTACCATTGAATTTCTAGAGTCCAGTTAAACAATGAAAATTTTATTATTTTGAAAAGTTGTGTATTTTTATTTAAACAGAAACAAATTTTCGTGAGGAGGACAAATTTCTTTAGTTTACTTTGGGGCATTTGAGATTTACTAAAGAAATGTTATTTAATTTATTTCTGTCTTTTCTGTCTCATTTCGCGATGATGTCAGCTCATTCGAGAATTTATGAAAATTTAAGTGGCAAGCAGTTTTGCTATATTTAGAGGATTATGAATAGGAGTGTGGGAGTTTGGTCTGTGGTCTGCTGTCTTGGCAATAAAAGCAAAGCCCGTTATCAACTCAAGTGTTGGTATTGCTGTAAATACTATAGATTGAGGTTAGAAGCAGACTGCGTAAGCTCTGTGTTTGAATTTCTTTCGTGGTCTAGATAAATTTGAATTAAATCACTGACACGTGGTGACGTAGAATAAATGTAAAATGTTTTAAATCTACGCCTGCTTGTTTGATATTCTGCTGGAGATAACCCACCTCACAGAATATATGTAGTACCTTATTTTTATGATAATTGACCTAGCTAAGTTATAGGGAATTCAAAGCTGGGGTTACAAATTTGCAAATCAGAGATTCAAATTCATATAGACTGATTCTTTTAAAGTTACCCAAAACACAGTAATCTAAGATTAATTTCTTGTTCGCTGAAATGGTAGTGGAAAGAATGGGATCTTGATTAAATGAGGTAAGACATGAATATGCATCAGAAGCATAACTTCTCCTGCATTTCCCCAAATTTCATATACTCACAAGACTTTAAGATCACACTATTTCAACGGACATTATAAATAGTTCCTTTGCACTTTTTTATTTAGATTGCTTTTTCTGTTTATTTGTTTATATTAAATCTTGAAATTAATTTTTGTTCTTTTATCAGATCAGTTATTTTAGAAATATTTTGCACATACTTGTTTGGGACAAAAACTAATATTCCATAGAAGTCAGTATAGATAGTTTCTTACTTACAGCTGATTTTTTTACATATTTTCCCCTAATAATCAAATTAATTATCGCAGAATTTTTAACCTTTGAACTACGGAACAGATAAAAAAAATCCACCTTTCAAATGAAGTTCGTTTGTAATTTCTCATATAATTTAACAAATTTTAGTCACTTTTCAAAAATCCTTCCATTTTGTAACTAATATATGGTTATTAACAATGGTTCACTTTTATGTCAAATGATTTAATTCTTCGTTGTTAAAATCTTCGCAGTTTTAAGTGATTATGAGCTTT
This sequence comes from Stegodyphus mimosarum, assembly GCA_000611955.2. Lineage (NCBI taxonomy): Eukaryota > Metazoa > Arthropoda > Arachnida > Araneae > Eresidae > Stegodyphus > Stegodyphus mimosarum. Next base: position 49,403 of record KK118064.1, on the reverse strand, counting down.
GATTTCTGAATCGAAAGGAGATTTAAATTGGTTTTATAGTTTAGGTTATTCGACACGGAAAAGCAGTAGGGATTAAATGAGAGTTCTGGTTCGGGACTCAGGGAGGGGAGCTCAGAAGGTGTTCCCTAGAAGGGATGGTTAGCCGTAGGACAACGGAGATAAGAAGCCTTATCTGTCAATGGATATGGGGGAAGAGAACTCCTTTCTAATTACTTTCTTTAGAATATGCTTCGTACTTCTGTAGTCATTATGAGATAAATGGGAATTCATAAACCTATTTTCTTGTAACAAAGTTTTTAAACATGTGTTAAAGAAGCGTCTGAAGCAGTGATTTCTTTCGTCTGGATACAGAAGTTAAAACGTTCTTCAAATTGATAATATTGATGTTAAACAACCCTTTCTTGTATAATAATTTTTAAGAATCCAAACTGATTGTTTTTTGACATTATGAGTAACTAATAAATTAAAGTCGTTATTTTATTCTTAAAATTGATTTCTTAGTATTAATAATATTTTTTCCCCTTTGAAATTTGTTCCTTATGAATAATTTATTTTGCGAACATCAATTTTTGTCGTGTACCATTATTCAAGAGCTGCATATTTTCTCTTATTTATTACCCAAACCCTTTTAAATGTGCTAGTCCTTTTTTCACACTTATAATATTTCATGTTATTAATATTATTCGAGTGGTTTCTACTTTATATTATGCTTTCGTCCTTATATTCTACATTATTTAGTTCTTAATTCTTTTTCATTGGGATCTAGTTTTATTTCTGTGGGTATTTCGCGTCAAAATTTCTATTATTGTTCTAGATCAATGTTCAATTATTTTTCCAAACTGGAAGTAGAATTTCGATTTTTCATTTTTTCACATATTGTTCCATAACAGTTTTGCCTATTAATATTTTACTCATACTTTAATTCCTTTAATTCGCCTAATAAATATTAATACGCATTTACATTACTAGCGTAGCTTGAATTGAGCTGTTATAATACATTGCGTAAGTTCTTTGATCTTCTCTTACTTTTAATTCAATATTTATAAACTAAAGTATTTTCCTTCAGGTAGCGGCCTACCAGCGGCCGAGCGGTAAAATCGCTGAACACTGCTAGTTTGGTCCGAGGTTCGAATCCCGTGAACAGGCTGGCTGCATGGGTGTTTTCGCCGCTTTCACTGTGTGTACCGTGTATACGAGTCAGTTTTTCTTAGAAAGTCCTCCACGAAGGCATCCTTTCCCTTAGGCAGATAGCCCTCGTGTACTTAACCGTAATTAAATAAACCAATCTCAAGGTAGACATTTATTATAAGGAATTTTCATTGTTGTACGCATTCAAGTAGTTAAAAGTGAAGAGGTAACCTCTTTTTTTATCACTGTACTATTATTTTAAGTTTATTCTTTATACAATATTAAAGAGTTGAAGTTTTTTATTAAATGCCGAATGTGTTCCGATTTTAAGAGATGCAATCATAAAAATATACGTAATCTCATTTTTAAGTTATCGTTTATATAAATAAGATCACAAAGTCTTATTTTATATATTATAAATGGAAAAAAATCCTATAAGTGTATTCATATTTTGTACTTTTGTTAAAAATTATACTTTTAATTCCGATTGAGTATAAATTTTTAGAGGCATCATTTCTCATGTCTCAGATATTTGCAGTTTATTTTAGACACTACTTTCTGTGAACCTTCATCTGAAACAATATCAGCAGAATTATTCACGGTTCAAAAGTGACGTTTCTAATGACTGCTTTTTGCATCTGAGGGAGGGTAATGGTTGCATCTGATAGCTGGAATAGAACATGCGACATAATGCCTTTCAAAAACAATCCTAATAAATTATTTCCGCTAAACTATTCAGTATTTGTTAAGAGAAGCAGCACTAATCATTGCTCAAAGCTGCTGCAAAACAAATCTAGCGTTTGAATATCCCCTCTTTAAATTCGAAATAATAAAGCTAAATGTTGTTGCGTAAACTAACTCTTATTTAGAAGGGTTAAGGATAAGTTTTTTTCTAAATCGATATTAGGCGTATTTTTTAGTAAGATTTCCGTTAAAAAGTGTTAATGTACGTTGTACTGAATGATACAATATGCTTCTGTTCTAGAAAACTAATTGAGCATTCGGCTTATATTTAGACTCAAAGCTAGATTGAATTTCATAATAACATTAGTTTGCGTTACTCTGCTGCACTATTGTTTGGATATGAGGGATGTTTTGCCCAGTTTTTTCCATTATATTTTCCACTGGACTATGATACTACACAGAATACTATAAATAATAACATTAAAGCATTTAATTAGAAAGCATTTAAATTACGTTTAATGATTATCTCTGCCTGGTAAAGGATTATTTTGAAGGCTGTTTAAAGATAAAATATTTAATCTCATGATTTATTGCCCAGGAAAATTAAAGAATTCTCAGACTGATATCTGATAAATACAAAATTTATTTTAAAATTCATAATAATAAAAAGTGCCTATAGGAATATGCATTCAAATTTAATCTATATCCAAATATCGGAAACAGAGGAGTGTAAGATTCATTTGAGATATATTCCATTTCTTATCCATGCGAGATAATAAATAGAAAAAATTATGTTAGAGAGAGAAGTTCTTTCGGGTTTCAGAAATCAGTCATGAGCCTTAATGAAAACAAGGGATGAAATAAAATATTGCAGTGAAATAAAAAATAAAAGAAAATAAATCATTTTTGGAAAATCAAAATATTTTTCACAAAATACTCTTTGCTTACGACAGACATAGATTACCAAGGAGTTACACAAGAAGGGCGATCTAGTTTCAAGTATAAAATAGGAATATTTGTAAGATATGTAGAAATTGTAAAACTTAAGGAAAGTGACGTCCTGAAATGTATGAACCAAACATACTATGCATTTATATTCTTTCTACGAGAGTGTAAGACAAATTCTACATATATACATTGCGTGTTCTGCAAATATAAACTACAAAAGTCCCTACGTCCCGAAATTTGCATTCTAGAGTACATTACATACAAGAAACTTAAACCTGCATTTAAATTTTTAACGTGCCATAGATAAAAACTGTATAAAATGACAGGAATTACACATGAACGACTAAGAGTAAATTTAAAGAAGGAATCTGTTTGTAAAAGGATTTTCCAATATATCAAACAATTGATATGCAAAATAGTTTGAGAAGCTATGCAAATTAACAAATTTTGAAAGGAATCAATGCAAAGAGAATTACGTTCGAAGAACATGCTTTGTGAAAAAATAAAAAGTAAATTTGAAACAACTTATCTTAGTAAAACGCTATTTGACGATAAAAAAAGTAATGAAACGGGATAAAAAATTTGAAATAAAATGTTAAAAATTATATTAAGGAAAAATGGAAACATGGTATTAAAAATTGTAAAATAAAAAATGTGAAGAAAATATGAAAAATAAATTTACATTTCTGAAAGGAATTGAAATTCTTCAACAAAAGTATGGGAAAATGCAACTTAAATGTGAATGTAAGTAATTCTGGAAATAAAAATTAAAAGGGGAAATAAATTTATATTTTAAAAGCTCAAAACATGAATTAACATTTAAAATATTGTTACACGCGTAGTCACGTAGTCATAATAGACTGAATGCACAAGTCTGATAATAAGTTAATAAAAATTTATTTTTATCAAAAGAAATATTTCGGAACTCTGGAATTTTCCACAGAAACATTCGTACAAGTGCTTACAGTATCACACGGTATAGTCAGTAGTTACACTTCAAGCTGCTAAAAACGTTAAATACAATGTAATGCAAAGAGCAAATAAAGAGAAAGCTAATTCAGATACTTCAGTTCAAGCGGAACTAAACAACTCGCAACAACAACAACTAAGCAATTGAGAGCTGTCTTCGGTCTTAAATAGTTTTCAACAGGTCGCGAGATATTTCTAGTACTTTCTGCTTCTGGGAATTTCTGGAAAGCAATACGAAGTTGGAATCATGGTTACAGCTAACATAGAGGTCAATTACATTTATTTAGTTTCAATACAAATTACCGAGATATCCACTTACTCGATTTTAAATGCACGTGTTCCTTATTCTTATTTTTCCGGCATAGTTTTTTCCTTAATATGTTCCTCGAGCTACATTACACAGAAAAAATACAATTTTAATTATAATTCCACTAAAATTACCAATCTCAGTACAAAATTCGTAACAGTATAATTTAGCTATTGATATAATTGTTTTTAGAACTGGAATATTTAGAAAAGAATAAGAGAGTAACTAGAATGTGTTTGTGAAACAGAGATGGAATGAATTCTTCGATTTTGAATAAAATATAAATCTTGGAATTCCTAAGCACAATTAGTTTGCAAAATTTCACTACATCAATACGAAAATCTCATTCATTTTGTAACTCAGAATGCACAAAAAATTACATAATCTGAAGAATTATCTAATCATTGGCACACGTTCTATTCAAATATTCTAATAAATCTAAAACGATGTATAAAAGAAATTAAAAAAAGGAAACAGTTTTTTACAGACGATTCAGTATTTCTCATTCAATTAATTTAGATCTCACTTCGAGACAAGGCAAAAACACATAAAAACTCAAAATGTCTATATAAAAAATTACGAAGCAAATCTTACACGCTTGTTTCTTCGAATAAATTGCAGACCGGATTAAACATGATTTAATTCGCAATAATAAAATAAGGCGTTATCTTCGTTGTTGCGAAACTTAGTTTCTCTAGATTGGTAAAAATTCACTATTACCCTAAGTTTCAAATGTAAATAAATATGGCTGGCATTTAAAAAATGATTAGGCTTAGCCGCACTTAAACAACTTTTAAATTGTTGGCAATTCTACAAATCTTGCATGCAGATTTATTAAAGGCATAAAACCTTAACCGGAAGATAAGAACAACATAATTCAATAATTTTTAAAGCAAAAAATGGAGCAAAATAGGAGGTGCGCATCTACATGTTATAACAGTTCTATACACAAAATTGCTATGTTCTGAGGCTACTCGTTTTTGAGTTATGCGAAATAGATAGATCCAAACGTACGTACGCACAGACGCCACGAAAAAATCCCTTCAAAATCCCTTTAAAATCATTTTTATGAGTTTTTTTGGGAAAAAAGAGTCCTTTCTCTATCCTTACGTTCAGATAGCACGCAAAAACATCGTTAAATTGCATTCGATAGCGCTCAAAGTGGATATTTTTGTTAAAATATGATACCCGAAGTATTTCGCGATTACAATATTTCCTTCGTACAAGGAAGTAAAAATCAGAAAATGTGTGATCATTTGAAATTTTAGATCCAGTTTTAAGAAAGTTAACATCTGAGAAAAGGAATTTTTATAGGGAATGTAACTTTTTTTGTAAGAAAAATTTAGCGTACGTCTGACTTGACTTAAGATGTTTCTTATCAATATTGATATTTTAATTGTTTCTTAATTCACTACATCATTACCATCTAAAAGCTTTAAGTTTGTTCAAAATAGGCGCAGGTTTATATTTCTGGGTCACCTTACAAAAAGATTTTTCTGTTACTGAAATTTGATTTCCTACGAAACTCTGAAATATTTCGCAATTCTTGTTCATGAATATGAGTAGTGTGAAAGTGACAGTTCAGCGACAGGAGGCGGTGCGCGGTGTAAGTCGAGAGGCGGTGCAAGTTGGGAGGCGGATTGAGGCGGTGCAAGTCAGGAGGCGCAGTTTGATTTAGTTGATAAGGTGTCGTCACACTTTGATAAGAGATTATCTTTTGTTGATTTTCCAGCCTAATTTCTAATTTTAGGATTTTTTTTTCCTTTGTATTTTTCTTCGTCTTTATTAGGTTATTTCCTATGTTCTCTAAACGCCTGGAATTTAATGACTGGCAGGTAGATGTAAATTTTTAATTTTTGCGCTATATTTCAAGAATTATAATGTCCTATGCACTTTTAGTTTTAACGTATGTATTTTTTATTTCATCAGAGCATATTCATTTTCCTTTATCTTAATTACATTACTCATTTTACACAGGACGTTCTTCATATCTTTTAACCATATACTCGTAATTTTATTTCACTTATTAAATTTTAGGAGTGTAATTATTCAGATATACATTTAAATTTATCATATGATTTTAATTTTAGATCCAATTTTAACTTTTTTCCTTCTTTCTAACCTTCGTGATGTTTAATGTACTCCAATTTATAATTTATTTGCTATATTTTACGAGCGTAATTATTGAAATATATGTTTCTATTTATTATATCATTTAATTTTATATATAATTTCAATCTTTTTTTCATACTTTCTAACATTTGCGATCTTCAACATATTGTATATTTTAACTTATTTCTGATATTTTCTGATCGTTTACATGACCTTCACTTAATTTAGATGTAAAATTTTTAATTTATTTCGTAAATCTTAAGCTTATTTATTATATTATCACACTATACACACTGACTTTTATTTAATTTTAGATTTAATCTTTTAACCTTCTTTCCTATTTTTAATGTTTTTACTTCCCAACATACTCTAAAGTTTAACTAATTTGCTATATTTTCGCATAATATACGTCCCATTTGTAACTACTTTCATACATTTTAACTTTCATAATTTCCAGTATAGTCCCAACTTTAACATAATTCGTATATTTTCCTATCATGTACCTAACTTTTATTTAATTTTAGATGTAATCTTTTAACCTTCTTTCCTATTTTTAATGTTTTTACTTCCCAACATACTATAAAGTTTAACTAATTTGCTATATTTTCGCATAATATACATCCCATAATATACATCCCACCATCTACTTTCATACATTTTAACTTTCATAATTTCCAGTATAGTCCTAACTTTAACATAATTCGTATATTTTCCTATCATGTACTTAACTTTTATATAATTTTACATGTAAATTTTAACTTCTTTTCTATTTTTCGACGTTTTTAGTTCCCAACATACTCTGAATTTTAACTAATTTGCTATATTTTCACACTATGTACACGACTTTCATTTAATTTTTAACTACTTTGTACATGACTTTCATATAATTTTTAACTACTTTCATACGTTTTAACCTTAGTAATTTCAAACAGGCTCTTAAGGTTAGCTTAATTCCTCTGTTTTTTATCATATATATGGACTTTATTTAATTTTAGATGCTATTTTTTACTTACATCTTATGTAACTCGTACATTTCAAACCTTCGTAATTTTTAAAGTACTCTAATTTTGAACTTGTTTATTATATTTTCTTACCATATACATGAACTTTAATTATTTTAGATGTAATTTTTATACTTTTCTGACACTTTGTTTCTTTCTAGTTCCCAACATACTCTAAATTTTAACCCATTTTTATAATTTTCGGTTGTAATCACGCTTTTGATTTTACTATTTCAGCTAAATATACACGTTTAAATGTCTTAAATATAGAGATAGTTTTCAATTAAACATTTTATTTTACAACCTTTAACTGCTATTTGTACCCAATTCATTGAATAGCCTTTACTTACTCTATATTTTATAGTACTGTTTTAATTTGCCAACTGTACAATTTCTTGTTTTATAGCAGTCTTACCATGACTGATTCTAATATTTTTCTTCATTCGCATTTTCAGACTTTAACCTTTCCTGAGTATTCATGTATTTCCTTAAAGTTTTTACATCATTTATATCTGAATACATGCATTTAAGCTCTTCAGTATTACCAATGTTCAGTTTTGAACCTAGATTGCTATTAAGCTAACTTGATAGATTGCGAATTTTTAGAATGAATTCCCAATTTTCATCTATAATTTCAGAACCTTTTTCACTGCTTCATATATACATACAGAAATCTTTCATATTGTTTTAGACGTTTCATACCTTTTAATTCGGTATGTTTTTGCTAATTCATTGCATCCTACATCACTTTAAATGCCCCGACTATGCTAAATTTATCACCTTTTTTCTGCACCAAGTACGAGTATTTCTGCCTTCATAGACAACTTTCAAGTAAAATTAGCGAAATGTCAGTTTTCATTAATTTATTTACCAAGTTATTTTCTTATGAAAGAAATCTTATGAAACACCTGCCATACTTTTACACATCATATATCCTTACCAATATACATATAGTTACGCAAGGAACCAAAGAAAGAAACAGTAAGAGACACTTTACCCAAGTCTCCGCTATATTTCTGAATATTTTTACCTCCATCTGCCCCGAATACAGAAATTTCTTCATAAAATTCTCATCATGTAAGTTAACTATTCTTTACTAAGACACATTTAATGAGGAATAATCCCCTTTCAATGCAAAATTACACCCAAATAATTATAATATTTTCTTATATTTGTACGTATATGTTCGCATTATAGGAACTTTCTATGCATTTTTGAGAAATGTAATTTAATTATTGTTGCTAAATATTGCTGTTTTCCAAGAGAAAAACTCCAAAGGCTATCTAAATCATCCAACTTTTCCTGCATTATTTCCTCAGTACAGAATAACTATCTTAGAACTATTTTCCTAATTTTAAGAACTTAATACAAAATAAGCATGCTCCACTGTAGATTATTTACTATTTTATCCAAAATGAAGATAGAAACTTTACCAAATTTAAGCTTTTTTTTCCCAGAATTCCAACAAAGAACAACTTATTTACCTAAAAATGAGTCTTAGGATATTCTTATCGGCTTCAGATTTGCTATCAGTCGGAAAAACCTGATGTTCACTTTATCTAGCCTTGTCACTATACACATAAGAACCACGAATCATTGTGAAGTACAATCAACATTTTAGATACAGTCAATATTGATTCAACTAACTTTAATTAAATTTAAATTAGAAATTTTAAAAGATAAGCGGATTTATGATACATATTATTAGATTAGTCACAAGCATTATTAGTGGAAAATACAATTAAATACCCAAGACCCACATGCCCACTAAGAACAATACGAAAAGTAAAACTTTATGCATATTTCCACGAAATGTGAAATCTTGTATTTTAGTATAAAACCTGACTAACAAATTATTTCCAATAAGCAGTATACGGATAAAAAGAGTATTCTTATGATACCTTATTAAGACTTAAGCAGTAAGAGAAAGGTAAAGAGATATTCATTAAAACATAATATGAAACAGTTGACAGCTAAATAACGATACATTTCAATATAAATAAAACATTTTTTATTAAAATACATACTTACTAAAATAATTTTTTCTCACAAATTTTCTATTCTATCACGTAAAGTTGACAACGAAATATTCTTTAAAAAGTCATCGCTGTCATAAATACAACAGCATGTGTCTACATACAGTTTTTGAGCAAGTCTTTTAAAGTTCATTGACAACATAGCTTTGTCAGTATAATTCATAGCTTTTTCCCGAGTCGTCTCCATTATACAGGGGTGGCGGCGCTGACTTGGATGATCGACTGCACATCCCTCACAGATAAATACCTCGTTGAGACTGGTTAAGTACTCCTCGTAAATAATATTATTAACTTTCTGCATGCATTGCTCACTAGTTAAATGTTCCAGCTGCTGGCATTTTGATCGCCGTTTTCGTATCTCATCCGGTAACACATTTTGAAATAGAGCAGTTTGGATAGTCTGTGTTACTTCACTGTATAAATCTAAAAGTTTATCGGTCTGATATGACTCTAATTCAAAACAATCTGCTACGAGACGGAAACCACCGCAGGAGCTTTTAAAAATTCGTTGAAGAACACATTGCGCGTTTGTACAAAACACCGCCAACTGATTATTGGCTATGAAGGATGCTTCCGAATACTTGAAATTAAAGTTTGATAATTTTTTCATAAAATCATACCACGTCGCAGGAGTCATACTCACACCCTCAAGGGAAGATCCACAGTTGAAATTATTCTTTTCTGCAGAGTTCTGTATATGAATTCGAACGTTATTATTCCTGCTCACAACGATGGAAAGACGACACATCCGTTCTAATGACCAATAATTGATCACTTCATCATAATTTCGTGATGACTGGTAATGCCGACTCAACCAATCGTCCTGAGGTATCTCGAGTATCTCATTATCTTCTAAACGTGATTTCTTATGCAGAAAAGTCCTTTTATTCATATACGGTTTTGGGGTTATATCGTCATAATAACCGAAGTCCATTTCATCAGAAGAACGCTTCACTTGTGGAGATATAAGTTTTCTAAACGTCAAACTTATTCGAATAGTCTTCACTTCGGGCTGGGATGGAATACCGTGTTTCCAGATTACATTAGTGGGGGGTTTCATCACTAGAAGCGATCCATGTTCAAGACTCAGAATGTGAGTCATATAATTCTCTCTTGTAAAATGCATCACTCGCGTCGCACCGTAACTCAGTGTGGGAATGCAGTAGGAAGGGTCCAGAGAGCTTTCATCGTCTCTGTGCGCGGATATCTTGGCATCTCCGGTAGGGTATTTATTGAGCAGAACGTAATTATATTTTTCGTGGGTGAGTGCTTCCACTTCACTTTTAATTTGCTGCAGCATAGGAGTCCAGGGCTGGGCGGCAATTGATGTCCCCGAAAAACTGTAGGTGAGTCCATCTTCATCCCCGAAGGCGCAACAAAGTCGAGCTGGAATATGTTGACGGCCGTAAATATTCAGTTTCACGGGTTGGAAAGGATAGGTGCACAGTTCCGCAAATATAGAATCAGCTTTTTCTTTGTCATGAAAATCTTTAAAATAGGACAGTATTAACTGATCATCAAATATTTCGGTCATCGTGAGTATTATAAGAGTTAAGAATAACTGCTTCGAAGTACAATCCTCCAAGATTTGCAATGAAATGAGAAATATAGTGAGATAGGATATTTCTAAACAACTTATTTATATAGTCATTTACTGATAAGAAAGGACCATTTGATTCACTATCCTGCTATGATTTCATTCTTCTAATCGATAATCACGTTATTTATTCGGATAACCTCATGTTTTCCAGGAAGATGCCAATCACACTGAATCACAGAATAAGCAGAAGTGATAAGAAGTATCCCATCTGTTTATTCTTAGATGATTCAGTGTGATTGGCATCTTCCTGGAAAACATGAGGTTATCGGAATAAATAACGTGATTATCGATTAGAAGAATGAAATCATAGCAGGATAGTGAATCAAATGGTCCTTTCTTATCAGTAAATGACTATATAAATAAGTTGTTTAGAAATATCCTATCTCACTATATTTCTCATTTCATTGCAAATCTTGGAGGATTGTACTTCGAAGCAGTTATTCTTAACTCTTATAATACTCACGATGACCGAAATATTTGATGATCAGTTAATACTGTCCTATTTTAAAGATTTTCATGACAAAGAAAAAGCTGATTCTATATTTGCGGAACTGTGCACCTATCCTTTCCAACCCGTGAAACTGAATATTTACGGCCGTCAACATATTCCAGCTCGACTTTGTTGCGCCTTCGGGGATGAAGATGGACTCACCTACAGTTTTTCGGGGACATCAATTGCCGCCCAGCCCTGGACTCCTATGCTGCAGCAAATTAAAAGTGAAGTGGAAGCACTCACCCACGAAAAATATAATTACGTTCTACTCAATAAATACCCTACCGGAGATGCCAAGATATCCGCGCACAGAGACGATGAAAGCTCTCTGGACCCTTCCTACTGCATTCCCACACTGAGTTACGGTGCGACGCGAGTGATGCATTTTACAAGAGAGAATTATATGACTCACATTCTGAGTCTTGAACATGGATCGCTTCTAGTGATGAAACCCCCCACTAATGTAATCTGGAAACACGGTATTCCATCCCAGCCCGAAGTGAAGACTATTCGAATAAGTTTGACGTTTAGAAAACTTATATCTCCACAGGTGAAGCGTTCTTCTGATGAAATGGACTTCGGTTATTATGACGATATAACCCCCAAACCGTATATGAATAAAAGGACTTTTCTGCATAAGAAATCACGTTTAGAAGATAATGAGATACTCGAGATACCTCAGGACGATTGGTTGAGTCGGCATTACCAGTCATCACGAAATTATGATGAAGTGATCAATTATTGGTCATTAGAACGGATGTGTCGTCTTTCCATCGTTGTGAGCAGGAATAATAACGTTCGAATTCATATACAGAACTCTGCAGAAAAGAATAATTTCAACTGTGGATCTTCCCTTGAGGGTGTGAGTATGACTCCTGCGACGTGGTATGATTTTATGAAAAAATTATCAAACTTTAATTTCAAGTATTCGGAAGCATCCTTCATAGCCAATAATCAGTTGGCGGTGTTTTGTACAAACGCGCAATGTGTTCTTCAACGAATTTTTAAAAGCTCCTGCGGTGGTTTCCGTCTCGTAGCAGATTGTTTTGAATTAGAGTCATATCAGACCGATAAACTTTTAGATTTATACAGTGAAGTAACACAGACTATCCAAACTGCTCTATTTCAAAATGTGTTACCGGATGAGATACGAAAACGGCGATCAAAATGCCAGCAGCTGGAACATTTAACTAGTGAGCAATGCATGCAGAAAGTTAATAATATTATTTACGAGGAGTACTTAACCAGTCTCAACGAGGTATTTATCTGTGAGGGATGTGCAGTCGATCATCCAAGTCAGCGCCGCCACCCCTGTATAATGGAGACGACTCGGGAAAAAGCTATGAATTATACTGACAAAGCTATGTTGTCAATGAACTTTAAAAGACTTGCTCAAAAACTGTATGTAGACACATGCTGTTGTATTTATGACAGCGATGACTTTTTAAAGAATATTTCGTTGTCAACTTTACGTGATAGAATAGAAAATTTGTGAGAAAAAATTATTTTAGTAAGTATGTATTTTAATAAAAAATGTTTTATTTATATTGAAATGTATCGTTATTTAGCTGTCAACTGTTTCATATTATGTTTTAATGAATATCTCTTTACCTTTCTCTTACTGCTTAAGTCTTAATAAGGTATCATAAGAATACTCTTTTTATCCGTATACTGCTTATTGGAAATAATTTGTTAGTCAGGTTTTATACTAAAATACAAGATTTCACATTTCGTGGAAATATGCATAAAGTTTTACTTTTCGTATTGTTCTTAGTGGGCATGTGGGTCTTGGGTATTTAATTGTATTTTCCACTAATAATGCTTGTGACTAATCTAATAATATGTATCATAAATCCGCTTATCTTTTAAAATTTCTAATTTAAATTTAATTAAAGTTAGTTGAATCAATATTGACTGTATCTAAAATGTTGATTGTACTTCACAATGATTCGTGGTTCTTATGTGTATAGTGACAAGGCTAGATAAAGTGAACATCAGGTTTTTCCGACTGATAGCAAATCTGAAGCCGATAAGAATATCCTAAGACTCATTTTTAGGTAAATAAGTTGTTCTTTGTTGGAATTCTGGGAAAAAAAAGCTTAAATTTGGTAAAGTTTCTATCTTCATTTTGGATAAAATAGTAAATAATCTACAGTGGAGCATGCTTATTTTGTATTAAGTTCTTAAAATTAGGAAAATAGTTCTAAGATAGTTATTCTGTACTGAGGAAATAATGCAGGAAAAGTTGGATGATTTAGATAGCCTTTGGAGTTTTTCTCTTGGAAAACAGCAATATTTAGCAACAATAATTAAATTACATTTCTCAAAAATGCATAGAAAGTTCCTATAATGCGAACATATACGTACAAATATAAGAAAATATTATAATTATTTGGGTGTAATTTTGCATTGAAAGGGGATTATTCCTCATTAAATGTGTCTTAGTAAAGAATAGTTAACTTACATGATGAGAATTTTATGAAGAAATTTCTGTATTCGGGGCAGATGGAGGTAAAAATATTCAGAAATATAGCGGAGACTTGGGTAAAGTGTCTCTTACTGTTTCTTTCTTTGGTTCCTTGCGTAACTATATGTATATTGGTAAGGATATATGATGTGTAAAAGTATGGCAGGTGTTTCATAAGATTTCTTTCATAAGAAAATAACTTGGTAAATAAATTAATGAAAACTGACATTTCGCTAATTTTACTTGAAAGTTGTCTATGAAGGCAGAAATACTCGTACTTGGTGCAGAAAAAAGGTGATAAATTTAGCATAGTCGGGGCATTTAAAGTGATGTAGGATGCAATGAATTAGCAAAAACATACCGAATTAAAAGGTATGAAACGTCTAAAACAATATGAAAGATTTCTGTATGTATATATGAAGCAGTGAAAAAGGTTCTGAAATTATAGATGAAAATTGGGAATTCATTCTAAAAATTCGCAATCTATCAAGTTAGCTTAATAGCAATCTAGGTTCAAAACTGAACATTGGTAATACTGAAGAGCTTAAATGCATGTATTCAGATATAAATGATGTAAAAACTTTAAGGAAATACATGAATACTCAGGAAAGGTTAAAGTCTGAAAATGCGAATGAAGAAAAATATTAGAATCAGTCATGGTAAGACTGCTATAAAACAAGAAATTGTACAGTTGGCAAATTAAAACAGTACTATAAAATATAGAGTAAGTAAAGGCTATTCAACGAATTGGGTACAAATAGCAGTTAAAGGTTGTAAAATAAAATGTTTAATTGAAAACTATCTCTATATTTAAGACATTTAAACGTGTATATTTAGCTGAAATAGTAAAATCAAAAGCGTGATTACAACCGAAAATTATAAAAATGGGTTAAAATTTAGAGTATGTTGGGAACTAGAAAGAAACAAAGTGTCAGAAAAGTATAAAAATTACATCTAAAATAATTAAAGTTCATGTATATGGTAAGAAAATATAATAAACAAGTTCAAAATTAGAGTACTTTAAAAATTACGAAGGTTTGAAATGTACGAGTTACATAAGATGTAAGTAAAAAATAGCATCTAAAATTAAATAAAGTCCATATATATGATAAAAAACAGAGGAATTAAGCTAACCGTAAGAGCCTGTTTGAAATTACTAAGGTTAAAACGTATGAAAGTAGCTAAAAATTATATGAAAGTCATGTACAAAGTAGTTAAACATTAAATGAAAGTCGTGTACATAGTGTGAAAATATAGCAAATTAGTTAAAATTCAGAGTATGTTGGGAACTAAAAACGTCGAAAAATAGAAAAGAAGTTAAAATTTACATGTAAAATTATATAAAAGTTAGGTACATGATAGGAAAATATACGAATTATGTTAAAGTTAGGACTATACTGGAAATTATGAAAGTTAAAATGTATGAAAGTAGTTACAAATGGGATGTATATTATGCGAAAATATAGCAAATTAGTTAAACTTTAGAGTATGTTGGGAAGTAAAAACATTAAAAATAGGAAAGAAGGTTAAAAGATTACATCTAAAATTAAATAAAAGTCAGTGTGTATAGTGTGATAATATAATAAATAAGCTTAAGATTTACGAAATAAATTAAAAATTTTACATCTAAATTAAGTGAAGGTCATGTAAACGATCAGAAAATATCAGAAATAAGTTAAAATATATAATATGTTGAAGATCGCAAATGTTAGAAAGTATGAAAAAAAGATTGAAATTATATATAAAATTAAATGATATAATAAATAGAAACATATATTTCAATAATTACGCTCGTAAAATATAGCAAATAAATTATAAATTGGAGTACATTAAACATTACGAAGGTTAGAAAGAAGGAAAAAAGTTAAAATTGGATCTAAAATTAAAATCATATGATAAATTTAAATGTATATCTGAATAATTACACTCCTAAAATTTAATAAGTGAAATAAAATTACGAGTATATGGTTAAAAGATATGAAGAACGTCCTGTGTAAAATGAGTAATGTAATTAAGATAAAGGAAAATGAATATGCTCTGATGAAATAAAAAATACATACGTTAAAACTAAGAGTGCATAGGACATTATAATTCTTGAAATATAGCGCAAAAATTAAAAATTTACATCTACCTGCCAGTCATTAAATTCCAGGCGTTTAGAGAACATAGGAAATAACCTAATAAAGACGAAGAAAAATACAACGGAAAAAAAAATCCTAAAATTAGAAATTAGGCTGGAAAATCAACAAAAGATAATCTCTTATCAAAGTGTGACGACACCTTATCAACTAAATCAAACTGCGCCTCCTGACTTGCACCGCCTCAATCCGCCTCCCAACTTGCACCGCCTCTCGACTTGCACCGCGCACCGCCTCCTGTCGCTGAACTGTCACTTTCACACTACTAATATGCTTCCTTCTGTTATATTTTAATAGAATATAACAGATGAATATGCTTCCTTCTGTTTATTTCACATACTATGCAGCTCTTCGATCAAGTTAGAGAATATATGATTATTTCCTAAAACCTACAAATCTATAGATTTATACGAAATGTAGTCGTGAACATTTTATAATACCTAAAGATGATTACTGACTACAACTTCACGCTCTACCTAGTTACAATATTTGCCTAGATTACAATTTCAACAAAGTTTTACTTGAATATGCAGCACGGTTGGGAGGAGCGAAAAAAATTTAGCTACTACATTTATCGAACCTAATGTGGAGCATTTGAACACTCTGGTCCGCTTTTTACAGCACTCAAGCAATACAGCAGCTAGAGTTTTATTCAGACATTACATTCTTGTTTTAATCTAAGACGCTTGTCGTACAGTTTCCATGAATTTCTGGTCTGAGAGAGTACATGACGAAGGAAGTCGTAAAAGAAAGAAATTGGTGTAAAGACTAGTTATACTAAAACTAAAATCGTAAATATCATAAAGCTCTGTAATAATTGAGTATTTTCCTAGCTCTAGCGAAAATTAGAAATATTTTGCAGCAATGTTTTAGATTTCTTATCAAGTTTAATAAATCTTTTTAATTTCAATATCTTTTATTTTTTGGAAAGATGTGTTGCGTATTCTACGTATCTTAGGAAAACTTCGAAAAATAATTTCGAAAACGCGCAGAGTGTGTATTTAATCTACCACACCCTTTAATGTTTATTTTCCTGCAGAAAAACAAAATCTTGAAAAATACATATTGAAAGATTTTAGTTTCATAAAATGTATGAATGTTCATAAATGTACGAGTTATTGCCATTTTATAGGTATTTTACAAAAGTTTTTGGATATTCATTGTTTGTAATGTTACACGTTAATGAATTTGTTTTCGATTGATGCTGAGTATGTAGCCTTCATATAATTGCGAAAATAATTTGCTAATCAGTTACTTTGTATGATTGTAATAAAGTTATTACAGATTTGAAATATCAAGAATTCATTCTTCCCTTATGTTCCGCTTGTTTCTAAAACAACACTTTATAAAGTTGCTACCGGGAAAATACTAGAAATCTTGAGGTTACAATGGAAACATAATTAGCTAAACATCGTTTTCGAAAGTAACTAGCAATTTCTGAAATGGCTAATTCAATTATCGGCTATTTATGGCTTTCTAACAATATTTATGCTTAAAGAAGATGAAGTTAGACAAATTAAAAGCCAGGTCCTTCAGAAATCATTACTTAGTTTCCCCTATCCAAAGCCCACGAAAATTGTCACCTAAGAGAAGGATTGTTTTCGTGGAGGATGTTCTAAGGAGAACAGATTTATTTTCACATTACACATAATGGAAACCATGAAAAGCAACCTTGCTGCCAGCCTATTCTCCAGGGTTCGAATCCGGATCGGATTACTAATACACAGAGATCTTAATCACTTGACTACTGATGGGGCTGGTTTTACTGTCACGTAAATTGACAGACCTTGAAAAGAAGAACGTATAATTACTTGGCATATGCTGATATAGAAGGCATAATTTCTTTCATTCGATGGTAGTTATTTTCTTTATAATTTTCCCCAATCACTAGACTAAAAAGTGAAAATAAAATATATAAAAACATTTTATCTTTCCCATTTGAGTTAAATGTATCGAAACGTAAAATGTAATTTGTTTAGATATCATAATACTCTTGGTCATATCGGACTAGAACTAAAGTTGTGGAATTCCTGTATACGAACTATGTATTGGAATGTTGACGGGACTTTTAGGAGCAACAGAAGTTCAAATACGGAAGTTACAGCGTAAGTACAATTATATTCAATTCGCCTTTAAAAATAATATTTTATAATCTAAAATGAGGGTTTATAGCACATTTATCTTAAATTATGTAATTTAGAAAGCTTATATATTTTTTATTATCATCATGACTTTTAAATTTTGCATGTATAAAGTTTTAAATTGTTTCCTTTAAGAGAGTTAAATTTCTTTGGTTTATTCACTCAGCATTAAATACCATATTTTGTTTTCCAGCTTCAGACTTGGAAAATAAATGCTACATTTGTTAGGAGATGTGTTGCTCACTCATTCAGAAAGAAAAGACAGAATAAGTTGGCTTAATTATTATATAAATTTTGGACTGAATGGAAAAGATAAATGAATTCGTTTACCAAATAATGGTTATTTTCTTTTAAAGCACTGCTTTTTCAAAAAAAAAAATGTTCAACATTACGTCTTTCTTCTACAACTAGATGAAAGGTTTAGGAGTAAAATCGTTTGGTAGTGTAGCCTTCAACGAATATGATGAATTATGGCTGAAAAATATTGTCTGTATACCACACAGAAAGAGAATTTGCTAGAAATACATTAATGGTATAAGATAATATTTTATCGTGTTTGATTCTCTTAAATTACTATACACAGAAGAACTACCTGAACTAGCTACCTGATCAGGGAAAGAATTCACTAAGCTTTGAGTGGTAATGGAATTGGGTTTTTCAGGGCAATGAATCATTATAAACCCTGATGTTAGATTTAAATTTTTATGAAATCAATATATCTTAGATCAAATACCAAAAACAAGAATCTGCAGTCTTTTGATGCGCGTTGAAATTCGTGTCTTTTATTATTTTTCAGCGTTTTTATATTATATTAAAGATACAAAATCTGATTCATATCCAGAAATAGGCTGAAATATTGCCTATACTTTTATGTACAAAAGTTGCTTTATCACTAAGCGAAAGTACTTATGCCGATTTCGTTACTTAGGCCTGAAATAAAAACTTTTGCTTTTCACATGTACACATTCTACACCATTTCGAGTGAGTGTTGTATTGTATTCTTTCTGTTATTAAAGAACTGTTCAATATTTTATTTTAGTGCCTTAAAATGCTGTTTTAGATTTAATGCTAAATTTAACACTTTTTTACTTGATTTTACTTTTATGAGATAAAACGTTTTATGCATTCTATGTTACTTCAAAACTTTAATATCTTACAAAAATGTTTTAATAATTTTTAAACCTAAAATGATGGACATTTTTAGCCGTAAATCCCATAATTTTCAATCGTTCATCATTTAGATACTTTTCGAATCATAAAAATTTAAGCAGTTTAAGAAAAAGGAAAAATAAATTTGGATACATTGCTGTTAAACTTTTAAAATTTAATAGAATTTAAATTACAGACACAAGATTTCAATTATATTTCTGATTATTTTCTAATTATGACATAGATATAAATTTTAAAATATAAATTTATTAATATGTGTCTATTATAATATGTCAAAACATATGTGTCTCCTCAAAACCATCCTAAAGATTCAGGAAGTTACTGCGATTCTTTAGGTGATTTAAAAGTTTCAGATGATTAAAAAAATTAAAAATGAAATTCAAAAGTTAACGATTTCTGAACATGAAGCATTATTGCCGATTCTAATGGAAAAGAAGCTAAGGTAAAAATAGAAGCATGAAGGTGCAGTTTCTGAAAAAATAAAGTAAATTCTTTTGACAATTTTTACATTAAAAGTTAAATTAAAAATACCAGTAGCATGACTTTGTAAATATCAGTATTTACTTTAATCGAATAAAAGACCATCTGTACTATTAAATTCTGTGGGCGTCCGTCTGTTAGTTTGCGTCATCATCTCCTTCGAAACGGCGGGGAGTTGAGTTTAGAGACAGGTAATTCGCGGACTCCTAAAATTTCGTGGGAAGCCATTTCACCCATTTTCATCTTCGTACGATTTTAATTAGATGCGATATTAAATAAAAACTCTGAAAACGATAATTTTCTCATTCATTTTTCCGAGTGGCAACAGTCTCTCGCGCTAGAGATAAAAATCTGCTTCATTCCGAAAACTGTTGCCACTGCTCGCTTTCAGATCGTAGAGTTGGTTAATAAAAAATTCGTAAGTTTTACCAAATTGTAAATAAAAATTGCATTGACAAACATTAAACATATTGCTATTATATAAGGTAATATTCTGACTTTGAAGAAAGCACGTAATTGTGTGTGACATCAGTGTATGTCGAAAATATTTCCTTAATGTCAGCATTTTAAATAAATAGCTGCTGTTGGCAACTTTTCTGTTTCAGATTAGGATAATTGACTAGATACGTTATCTCCATGCTAATTCCTTTATTGGTATTAAGAAAAAGTTGTTATATTACATTAAATTTAAATCATGAAATCATATGTGCACGTGTTAACCTAAAGTTTCAAAAAGTTTTGTTTCCTGACTTGACAATTAAAAAATTACTTAGGAATTGGTTGTTGCTTGGAAAGTATTCATTCGTAGTGAAAAGCTTTTATACATTTTTTCAGGTCTACGTAGAACTTTGCTTTGGAGGCAGCCCGCTCATCTAGCGGACTTGCACGCTAATTTTAATTATTAATTTCTGGCCAAAACTCACATGAAAGTGTACAATATCTAGTATTTCAGTTATAAGGTATTTTCTCTCTCCATTCCGCATGCCTCCGTAGGGTAATTGGAAGCATACTTGATACTTGAAAGCCCCGGATTCGAGTCCTGGTGAAGGCAATTCACATTTTTCACTTCTCCGGCTTCGAAAAAACCTAATGACTCGAACTAAAAAGGGTGGTGGACAATAATTCCTCACTGCCAAGATCTGGCAACCCAGCTGCGAAAGATAAGTCTTGAAAGATAAGGCCTGAGCACAAGAGGAGAAATAGCATAGACCTTATAAGAAATAGACCAAACCAAATGGGTTTTCTCCCTCGTCTGACGCATTCCCGGCTGTCCCCTTCACCACGTATGGAGGTGTAGGCACGACTAGCAAAAACTTAACAATCGTTGGATATTGCAGAGCTTATAATTGTCACCAAAAAGCTAGTAGTAGTGCCTTATTTCGCAAATTAGAATATTTACATGTTTTTATTTTTGAAACTGAGATTGATTTTTAAAAGTTTAGCATATTTATCAAACACAATCAACGTTCCAAATAATTATAAAGCTGTTGCATACTTTCAGGCCTGTATATTGTTTTAGCTTTTCGTACGCTTAAGGAAATTTGTAACTACTTCTTTTAGAAAATAATATTTTAAATCTGAACTAATAGAAAATTTCAAGCAAACAATTTTCTCTTACAATATTTTTGTTTTCTATTGGTGCAAATACTAAAAAATACTAAAATGGCCTAAAAATGAATTTTTGAATGTTTTTGTTTATAATTCTAAATAGAGCTACCTTTTTTAAAATTATAGGTGAATATTTTAGCATAATTTCTATAAAGGAGTTTTATTTCGATTAAATTTCATAATACATAATAGCAATAAACGCTTTTAACACCTTAATAATTTTTATACATTTATTCTCATGTTAAAATTATATTTAACTGTAATCATTAATTGTGCTAGTATTTTATAGGGATTATTTTTTAAAATTTATTTCTATTTCGGCATAAGATATTTTTATTTACTGTGAATTTAATTTATTAGTCCAAAGGGCCGGTAGCCCAGAAAGGCTATTAGTTCCGAAACGGCATTTAGTACTGTTTCACTATAAATGTCCGTTTCACTTTGCAAATTGTGGCCACCAAATATTATCGCCCTATATTACATTTAAAAAAATTAAATAATGAAGAATCTGCATGAATACATGTATGTTTCTCGCACTGTGAAAAAACGACGGTATCTAGAGCCATCAAATTTTGAATAATGTAATCCTCCAGCCGAACATGGGCACTTGGACCGCCGAATTTCGAATTTGTTTTAATTCATTTCATATTTTGTAAAACTTTCACAAATTTTTTATAAAGATTCAAAGCGAACAATGGCGACACTGTGCGGAAAATAACATTTTTATCTTCAGCGCGGAAAGGCTATAGATATGCTGTTTTAGAATATTTTATGATATTGCTGTTGAATTGAATTTTATGTGGTTTACGTGCGAAGAACCTGATATTCAATAAATAAAGGTAACACTCAAAACGTTAAAAAAGTCCCTTTGGACGTAATATAAAATCTTAGTGCTTCCGGATTTTATTTTATTTCATCTTTTTATTTTTTTCCCATTACACTCAGAAAAATGTATGCTCCGAGTTTTATGAATTATCAAAATAAGTAATCATCTTATGATCATATTTTAATGTTAACAATTAATGGTCATATAATCAAATAAATGATCGTCTTTGAATGTTATAATAATTTTAAAAACCACTAAATGAAAATGCTCATAAAATTAAAAAAAATATCAAATCTTGTTTAATTTTGCCTTATTTGTTTCAAAGCATCATGTACTATCAATCTCGTACGCAAAAGTAAATTCATAAATATTGTGTTTAGAGTTTTTACCGTTTTACCAAAGTAAATTTGTTTATACAAGAATTACGCGTGAAAAATGCGCAAAATGCAGTAAAAAGTGCTTTAATGAGATATATTAAATCTTATTTCTAAAACGTGTGACTTTCATAATGTCATCACTTATACAACATAACGCATTTAATAATTAAAAACAGTTATGTGATATAAACGCCACAGGTTTCAGTGTTAAAGTAAAACAGATTGTCTCTACTCCTTCTTGCGGACATGTGGGGGACACGCGCTCCGCCCACTCGGTTAGTCTATCTCTTATAAGGTCATTATATTTTTATTAGTCTATCCCTTATAAGGTCTTCATTACCACACTGAAGTGTAATAGTATTCAGACAGATTTCTTATCCTGCAGGATTAGTTAAAATTGCTACATTTAAGACTTCTTGACCGAAAGGGAAATTGACCCCATCTCATAAATCATGCACTTCCTGGGTTGGATAGTATTACTATGTGGATACAAGCTGCTTTGTGTTTCCGAAAGTGGTCAGTTTTTACAGCAGATTCGCTGCTTTTCAAGTAAAGTGAGGTGCAAATTTATATTGATAGAAAATGTTCCGCATAATTTGCGCTAAATATAGGTTAACGAATGATTGCTTGTTAACTTCTGATAATTTTTAATGCTTGTTTGTTATTTAACACAAAAACTGTTTAAAAAATATTTAGGAGTTTGTTTAGATTACTGACAAAGTATTGTATATTATCTGTTTCGTTTATTTATATTTAGTTTATTAATTAACTAATTATAATTACTTATTAATTAAAAACATGCTCCTTTGTTACTGGAGTAATGTTTCATTAACTTGCAAAAAAGTTTTCAGTGCCATTTTAATTAGAATATTTAGTTTGAAAGGAAATGGTTATAAGATAAAAATTGAAAAGAAGTAAAAAATCAGTTTTAATTTCACTTAAATAATAACCGTAATAAATTATGCAAATAAGTGTAATTTCATTCTGAAATTTACAAAATGGATACGAAATGTGAAATAATATAAAACTGCATGCATATATCTCATAACGTCACTTCATTGGAAAATTTTCATCTGTTTACTCAAAAGAAATTTTGATTAGTTTTTTCCAAATACATTGGAAGAGAAAATTATCTATTAGCGTTTATTGATCATCTAGTAATAATAATCGACAAAGAGAGAAAATTAGATTTGTATTTATTCATCATATTTTCTGTACCTTTCAGTGCTATGAGCAACCGGTTTTCTACTGTGACATCTCGCCGTCGTGCTCAGGCCTTCTGTAACTATCTAGAAGGTGCTGACTGGGTCCCGTCATCCCCAGTCGCCCTTTAAAAGAGGGAGTATATAAGGTATTTTCTCGCTCCTTTCTGCATGCCTTCTTGGTGTAATTGGAGACATACTCGACTCGTGTTCGAGAGGTCCAGGATTCGAGTCCCGGTGAGAACAGTGCACATTTTCCCGTTTCCTGCTTCAAAAAAATTAATAACTCTACACAGCCTTGGCAGGACCTCTGTCTTAATTGTCCTACTGCATTTTTTTTATTTTACCCATCATTATTTGCTGTTGTCCAGAGGTGCCAAAAAACTCTTATTGAAAAATTTCTGATTACAGTTTAATACCTGAAAAATGATTTTACCATTAAAATTTCAAAAATTAAAAACCGTAAAACATAATAAAAATTGAAATTCTGTATAAAGTACATAGATATGGCATTAGAAGCCTCTTTCATTAATTATAACGAAACTGAATCTATTGAGAAAAAATACCTTTGGATATGTTACAAATAAGGCTTTTTAATGTATACCAATTAGATGTATTGTTAAAAATGAAAATGAAGATTTAAATTATTAAGAAATACGCTTATTAGTTTTAAATAACTTAAACGTCGCGTAAGTTTCGCATGCAAAGTCGAGATAATTGCATTTAGCTTGAGCTGGCAGAATTCTAACGACGCAGAGCGAATGACAGAAATGCTCTCTCTCAAGGTCCAAAAGCCTTTAAGTGAAATATATTAAAAGCTAATTTGAATAATGGAGAGGAATACGGAAAGAAGATGTTAAAGTAAAGATCAAAATCATAACAACTGGTTAGTTTAACATAAAAAATTATATACTGATTAGATTTGAAAAGTAACTTAAAAATATTTCGCCTTACGGAATGACAACACTATGAGAATTCGCTGCACACCGCAACTGCAGCTAGAGATTACCGCAATTTCTTCACCTCTATAACACTGTGGGACAATTTTCCAAATTCAGATATCGAAAAAAGTATTTATTTAACATTGAAAACTGTATTTTATAATTTTAGTTCATTAATAATTTGATGCTTTTCCCAATAAAAACATATTTGCAGCCTTTATTTTGAACGCCAAAATAATTCGTGATTGAATCGTTTTTCGGAAATTCACTAAACCAGAGTCACGAATATGTTTTACGAAAAGCTTGAACAGAATAATTTAGGTAAAAATATACAGAAAGTATAAAGATGATTAATGCGTTACGTAATAATGAATTATTACTCAATAAAAGGAATGAACTTTCGAAAATTATAGAAAAATATCTTAAATAAAATAGGAAAATGTTACTTTTTTCTTGAAAGCGTTAATTTTTATTTTGTTGTTGTTTACTAATCTTCCTGAACCATGAAACTGGATAAGATTCAAGAATATTGTCATGGCCAAGAAGAAACGGGGTGCACTTTTCTTTGGTCTGAACCATGGGTACCTTATACGTGACAATAAGATTTTAGCCCATTCCGTCCCAATTTAATAGAGAAACTCTGAGGGGCACGACGGAA
>KK118064.1:4142-23011 GCA_000611955.2 Stegodyphus mimosarum | reverse complement strand
CTGATAGATAGATGGTACGAGAAAGTAAACCCATAACTGAAACGGTCAAGCACAAATAATAGTTAAAGAAGGGTAGTATTTCTGTTACGGAAATTATCGACTGTGATTACAGAGCCAATAGCAAAGCTTCGAAAGAGAATCAAGAAGAAATAAATGATTAGTGTAGGCTGCAAATCAATATTTGGAAAAATAATATCGTAAATAAAGCGTGAATTAGATGTGAAACTGAAGAATACCACTCTAAAGATATAATTGTATCAAAACTTTGCATTAAGTCTGTTAAAATATCAAAACCATTTCTAGTTCTTTTTAGTAATAAGGAAAGATCGAGAGAATGATATTAGAATGCAATACAAAGAAAATAGGAAAAAAGATCTGTATGAGAGTTATGAAACTTCTCCAGTACTCACTTGCTTGTATATCACAAATTTCGAGTTTCGAGTACGACGTTAGGATCACTTCAGTCATAATCACATGTGTGGAAAAAAGCAAAAGCTGAGTCCTTTCCTCAAAACTACGCATAAACCCTTTTTCTAAGCAGAAAATAGATATCATAAATTGCTCTCTAATTTTATTCTTTTCTAAACTCATTTGTAACTACATTTCAGATGCAGTTTTCTACAGAGGTGTTTACCCCTTTTTTAGAACTAGTCCGAGGCCAGAAACATATTGGAATCGATTTCTGCTTCGATGGATTTTCGCTAGTTACCAATGATTCACCTTTAGAAACATTAGAAACAGTACGTACGATTTTTGGGTATTCATTTGGAGTCTTCTTTCTATGCAGAAATAATGACTGATTGTTTTCACTTTTCCGATTAATAATGTTGCTTATTTTTTAAAAATTTTAATACCATGCATTTCACAACGTTTTCGAATCATGAAATAGAAATATTTCTCTTCAGAAAGCCCAAAAATATATCCTTTAACCTACAGCTTGTTTACATGAGATATTTTGAAAGAAAAATAAACTTAAAAGTAGCAGACGCTATTTCTCGTTTCAAATAATAAGCTGTTGCAAGACATTTTTATTTCAATTTATTGGCCTTTTTTCAAAATTCTTTACCGAATTCATACTAACAAATCAAACTTAGTAAAATTCCGATATATGAAGCAACGAAGAGCAGTTTTGAGGAATTACCGTATTCATCAATGTGTGCTATGATGACGTAAGAGGTTAGACTTCCAGTTAACACGTGAAAAATCTGTGCTTCAAATCCCTGTGAGGTCTATATGATTCATTATATTTCCTGCTCAGAAAACGTGTACAATCTCTATAGTGATCATCGAATTAAAACGTGACAGACAATAAGTTACCATCACTTGATCAACTGTTGTTATTTTCCTCATTCGTCCTTACGTGAGGGAAAATGAAAGGAATTACCGCATTCTCCTATGTTTGCTCTTATGGTGTAAGTGGTTGAGATGTCCAACTGGCTGTTGGGAGATAGGTTGTCTAGACATCTAGTGAAGGCACAGTTAGATTTCCTCCTTTCTTTCTCCGCAATGTCTAATAAATGTAACACATCATTAGACAATGATTTTACGTTGTTGTTGTCTTGTCTATTATCATAAGGAACAGTGGTTGCCAGAGCCTATTCCGAAGAGAGGTTCCGCTTCTATTTTCCAACCCCAATTTTGAGGGACAGCACCCCGGGGGTGATTTCCGGCAGAGTCTCACCAATCCACGTGAGAGGACTTTCGTCTCGCCGCATATTTAGAATGCCGCACCGACACTATAGTGAAGGTTTCGAGTTTCTAAGTGTTAAAAACCAGACCTAAAAAATAAATAAATATTGGCTAATTTTTTTAAAACTCTGTTCTTGAATTCAATTTTCAGTAAGCGCAAATTTCAAATTTTGATTTTAATTACTAACTTTTAATGTGACAAAAAAAGTTTCTTAATCCTTATATAAAAGATTCAAGAGATTAGGGAGACTTGAGAACTTTTCAGAATTTAGATTGAAGAACGTTTAGGATTTATCTTATCTCTAGTATCATTAGTGAAGTAAGATTAGGAGAGTAATTAAGGTAAAGTAGCACGAGGGCTATCTGCCTATGGGAAGGGATGCCTTCGGGGAGGACCTTTTAAGGGAAACTGGTTTGTACCCATGCTGCACATGAAGAAAGCCACTGAAACATCGCTGCTGTCAGTCATTCTCTAATATTTGAGCCCGTGTTGAACTACCAGTGCTCATGAATTTTGCTGCTCGGCTGCTGATGAGCCTGAAACATTAGTAAGCAAAAAAAAAAATCATTTTTTAAGTTTTCAGTAAGTAGGATGTCACGATACATATTTTCGCGATTAAGGAGAGTTAATTTTGGAGAATGTCCTGAGACTATAAATATTAAAATTTTCTGAGGCTATAGGATAAATGAATAAATTTTATATTTTTGCTATTAATTTTTTATATCTGTCACAATTTTCATATTTAAATCAATTTAATGCTACTTTTTATTAGAAATTAAGTAAGAAATGAACTGAAAACAACCCAAACACAATTCTGATGTTTAAATTACCTGTTTTACCTGGATGACGAGATAACGCCATTTACTAAAATGCTACTAAATCGCCTTCTGCAATCTATGAGTCCCGATAAGTAGTTTCAATGGTAAAAAAATAATTTCTTAATTTCAAACCGTAGTATTTCAGGAAGCAAAATGTATGTTCACAGTATAATGCGGTGGTTTCAAACTCAGTTTACATGCAGATCGAATGCTCGACACGAAAGCTGCTGACGATCCAAAACACAATTTTTTAACAAGATTTTAAAACATATTAAAGAAAATAAATACATAATAAAAGTCTGAAACCTTTCAGCTTTTAGCGATGATCTAAAAGGATTTGGATCCAAAAGGTTTTTAACACTCTCATTGAGCTCATAGTCTAAAAGTCTGCTGTTGCACTCACTTTTGCTAACCCATTTCTTTTTGCTTTTTAACTTTATTCTTATGCACCATTTTTTCATCTTTCTTCATTACTAAACATCATTTCTGCTTTCATTTATCGCTTACGCCAAAAACAATTCAACAACAAAACTACAAAAATTTTAAAAGCAGCGTAGTAGCATATGTTTAGAATTCTCTATGCAGCGTTAAGTATAGGTATCTCTTTTTTCTCTTTTTTTCAGTCTTTTCATTATATCAGTGTTCAATTTCCTTAGTAAGATGGCTCGCAAAACATTTTTTTGTCATTAATGTTTTTTATTAAATATATTTTGCACTTACGCCACATAAAATTCTATTCAACAGTAAAATCACAGAATACTTAAGAATAGCATATCCTTACAATTTCCGGCAGACTGTCTAGAATAAGGAAATAAAATATTTTATTCCGTACAGTGTTGCCACTGCTAGCTTTCAAACCGTTGAGCTTGCTAGTAAAAAATTCATTAATATTTTGGAAAATATGAAATAAAAATTTCGAAATTTAAATTCGGGTTTCCAGGGACGCATATTTGGGTGGAAAATTACGATATTCAAAATTGTGATAGCACTAGGTATCATCGTTTTCTCACAATGCGAGGAATATACATACATACATACGGATTCTCCATTATTTAATTTCTTTAAAAGATTACAGAACGATAATATTGGGCGGCAACAATTTGAAAAGCGATTCGGCGTTTATGGCGAACGGAAGTAAAATCCTATCCGAGAGCAATCTTTTGAGCCAATAAAATAAAATGAATTTTAAATTTCATGTACTGGATAGTTATCAAAACATATGGATAAAAGTTATAAAAGTGCAAAGGAAAAATTCAGATTTATATTTATTTTCTACCTGATGTTTTAAGATTGGTGACTGCAAAAATTTCTATAGGTTACATTTTGTAATTCAAACACATTCACAGCTAATTATTAAATTTTAAACTCATATTTATTTCAAGTAGTGCCAATATGTTGAATGAACCACTAATTAGTTTATTTTTAACCTGAACCTAAAAACGGGAAATTTCAGAATACTCTGAAGCCCCACCAGCCCTCGACTGGTAAATTAAATTCACTGAGTATTAATGTGGGAAATTTTCCCACATAACCGCATGAATAAAGAGATGTAGGAAATTCTCCTATATTACCCTAGTCGCGTGGTTTGATGTACAAGGTACGAGCATACAGTGACAAAGTCCCGACATATTGATTCAATATTTTTCCTTTCAGTAGCATTTGCATACATAAGCTCAGTCATTATCTTTATGTCCAAAATGAGAAGCACCGTATTTGGAACCAATACGTAATTCAAAGATATACAAAAATTATTCACGGGCCGCGAGTTTGAGACCGCTGGTATAAAATATCCAAAATGCCTTTTCTTTAGTGGAAATCTGAACCTTATATAATGGTATTAGTTGCAAAGCTAGTTTATTCTAAATCGCCCACACAGAGCCAAAACTTTCTTCATTTTTGTAGATATTATATGTTACTTTTCAATATTTTACATGATGATAAAGTTGATGATATTATCATGAGGATTTACATGATGTTTATCTACAGTGGCGTAACTAGAACGCTAAGGTCCCTCTGCAAAAAACATTTCTTGGGCTTCTCCAATAAATTTAAAGTACTCCTCCCAAAAAATCAAGGTTTCCAGGAGCCAACATTTTGATAATGATTTTTATCAGATCAGGATTAATAATTAAAAATCTGATATGGACACACATGACTTCCTTGTACCGCCTACTAAATTATACACATTTTTGGCTGCACTTCATTTAAAGTTATTTCCTTGAATGATTCTAACTTAATTAACCGATCCCCCAAGGCAAGTTGAAAATGACATCAAAAATTGCAAATTTTGAGCTAAATATCCCGGTTAGTTTTTGTCACACGTGAGTCAAACTTCTTCTAATTTATTTTTTCATAACGTAGCAATCCGATGTACAAAATTTCAACGCTGTACGGATAATCGTTTTTGAGTTATGCAATGCATATATGTACATATATGTACATACATACGTATATGTGGGGCTTCCTGGTTCCCCCAAGAGATTCTTTCCAATGCACTTGAACCAACTTAGCGCTTGGCCCTTCAAAGCGCTGGTAGCGAGAGCGACTTTCTGAAATTCGTGGAACTGGATATAGCATGAAGTGGGAGTCTAGCTTTTCCAGGAAATTAATTACGGCTGTCTTGCCGTCAAAACTTGCCGCTGGCTTCATGGCTGCTCGCATGGTTTGTACGATGTAGCCAAATCCTTCTAAGCCAGGAGGTGCTATCTCAGGATTCTGGACAGGTACAGCAGGTATCTCAGGTTCGTCTTCTTGTCTTTGAGGCCATCCTCTTCTTTTTGTTCGGGCGCCACTGTCAGGACTGAGTATTCTGTGCATAGCGTTAGTGAACATGTTGAAGTACTGGGGTCCTTATCCTCAAGTCCTGAACTGGAACAAGGAGCTGAAAAATGTTGGCTTTGTTCTGATGTAGATACTGTGCTGGAGAATAACTGCACTTGAAAGGGATTTAAAATCCTCTTTTATTAAATCACTATTATTTACACACTTCCCAACTCGGGAGGGATACAGAAAGTAAAAGACTACACTTGGGCCTAACTTAACAAATCAAATAAATTTAAATAAATCTCTAATCTAAATAGAAATGTAATTAAACTTTGCTCGCAGAGCAATTCGCAGAGTTTGGCCTCTAACTAACTGGAGCGTAGCAAAAAATACTAATACTAGCGCACTTCAATTTATTTCAATATGCAGTCACGTAGTAAGCACTATGACTTATAATTTTAGCTGCTAGCTGGTCAGGCGAACGTCGAGCAGACTGACCGTAAGCTGAGACTAAAGCTCTCTCACACTAACAGGTTTCTACCTCTGGTTTAAATAGTACTTCGCTGTACTTCAAAATTAGCATAAGCTGAAAACGTGCGCTTCTTCTGACGGGAAGTTGAAACAGAGAAGAGATAGAAAGATTTAAATTAAAATAAAACTTGGTTAGTTTAACTAAAACCTTACAGCTTCATACAAAGAAATAAAAAAAGGGAACTTTTAATTTCATCCAAAAGATTTGTTTTCAGACAACTACCTAAACAATCAGTTAACGCATTTAATGTTGCAGGAATCAAATATTTAACAGAGCTTGAGAGCATTTTTACAACGTCAGTCATCACAATGTCATATTCCGCCAATAATTTGACAGCAGATAAAAATGTATCTGTAAAAAAGATATGTATGTATCTGAGGTACTTTGTGTCCGCGAAAACCATTGTTATTTTATGCTAAAGTTATTTGGATTGAATTTCTCTAAAAATAATTGAAATTGATTTCATCTTTTACAGATTTTTCGATATTTGATGAATACAGTTACACTGCTGGCCTTCGCAAATGCAACATCCTGAAGGAAGCATGCAAATAGCATGAAGTACCGGCAATGCGTACTAGAGGAGTGCGAGAGTGATATCCAATACCGCCCCATACCATAATACCCGGTGCAGGACCAGTATGACGTGCATTAGCGTACAACATGCATTAGCGGAGGTGAGATATGCAAATGATTAGAATTTCAGCGCAGACGCACATCACGCGCGCCTGTGGCGCTACTTCAAATCGCTATTTAAGTGTTGGAGTTTTCGACGATTTCAAGTTTGGAAATTGTGTTTTTTCAAAAAAAAAAAAAAAAATCGATCAACTATGCCTCGTAGTAAACAGCGATCATCGTTTGATCAAGTATCCAAGTTCGACAGAGGAAGGATAGTGGCCTACCGAGAATGTGGATTATCTTTTAGGGAAATCGGTAGTCGTGTTAGACGAAACCAAACAACTATAATGCGGATATGTGACCGTTGGATGCAGGAGGGTACGACGGACCGACGTGTTCGATCGCATCCACCTCAGTGCACCACTTCACGTGATGACAGGAACATTGTGCGCATGGCAGTGACGGATCGCTCAGTCACATCACGAACATTTTGTCTGCTTTCAAGAGCCCCCCCCCTAACCGTGTCATATAACGCAGAGGGCCCCTGGAAATTTAAAAGAAGACAGATTCAATTTTTTATATATATAAGTATTTATAAAAGAATCCGTCTATTTTAAGTTTAAACATGTAAATTTAATTCAGTAGGACATTCAAAGGACATTCAAAGGCCTTCGGGCCCCTATGCGATGGCATTCTTCGCATACCCTTATTTACGCCACTAGTTATCTACTAGATAAGCATAGTATTACTGAGCCAGGAAATCAAAATTGAATTTGGTTTTGAAAACGAAACACATGGCAAACATTAAAGCGCGTTTTATCGAAATTTGTAGAGTTTCATCGTTTTGGCATAGCGCTGTTGAAATATAAGTTTTGATTTTAAAACAGTGAATGTAATTGCTAGGTATTTGCGCTACTTTGTATTTAATGGAATCTTTATTCCTTCAAATGTTACAGCAAATAGTCCACCAAGAACTGTTTTGAAAGTTATTAGTTTTAATCCTAGGCTGAGAAAATTCGGAAATTTTATGATTTCCTCTGCGACCGACCAGAGAATTTTGCTTCCTCACACAAGATAAAAATTATTCCTTACGCACAGACATCTAAATTAAAAGCTGGATTTCTTTGGGAATAGTGACATTATTTGCTACCCCAGATGTCATTCCTAGAGTATCTGTGACACAGTCAGACATTTGAAGTACCAACAAAACTAATATTGTCTGCCAAAAGTGACATGTACTCAAGAAAACTAAGGAAAGCAATCACAGCTTTAGGAGACATATTTCAATACAGGCAAGCTCAAAAGATTGACAGCCTTTCTCGAGAAGTTGAACCATCATATTTCTCATTAAGAATATTCTCAGCAAGATTCGAAATAAATTTCAATTCAAAATTTATTTACTTCATCTTCTCCTTATTCTTAATTTATTCTGAAAACTTGATCTCTAAGCGCTTGCTGAGAACCTTTAACAGATGTAAGATGTGGCAGAGTTTTATTTTCTCATGATTATGCGCACAAGTAGAGAAATACCTCACAGCAGCTGCGGAAGACATCATTTTAAGGATTCTTTTGTTTATTCTTCCCTGAGAAGCTTTGGAAATAAATTGAGTTTCGAGTGCCCGAGCTATTTGGACCAATTTACAATGACAAAAATAAAAACAAAAATTTACGCTTTTATTTACGAAAGAGAAAATACATTGTATTTAAACTCTTTACATCTTTATGAAATATTGAAATAAGAACTTACGTTTTTGTAAGTAGATTTTGCTGATAGCGCTGTTAAAAGTATAAGGTATTTCTCCCGCCTTCTTAGCATGCTTTCGTTGTATAGTGGTCAGCACGCTCAACGCGTATTTGAGAGGTCTGTAGTTCGAGTCTCGGCGAGGGCATTGCTCATCTTAATCGTCTCCTGCTTCGGAATAACCTAGTGTCTCTACAAAGATTAAAAAGGATAAACAAGTTATGAAAAACTTCAAAATTATAATGAAACTAAACATTACAATTTGTTTTTACTAAGAAATATTTAAATGATCTATGGAATGGGTTGTTAAAAATGGTAAATACTTTTTGATATAAATATATAAAAAATTTGATTATTGGTGATTCCTTTAATAGCCACTTTCCGTTATTCGTCCATCATGACACAGATACACGTATAAAATAAATAATTATTTTTGTGGGGAGGGGAGAAATAAAATTAAGAGAAAGAATCATAATTTTAAATAAGTACTTTTTTGCAACAAAACATGATTGCTATATCACTGTATTTAAAATGAAAGACTCAAAAAATGTTTTAAAGACGACAGTATTTTGTAATGTCAAGCAGAAATGCGTAGAGAAAATTTTCTTTAAAAATTAAGGTGCAAGTTTGGCAATCATTAGTTATCATATTCTTTATGAATACTATGCACCTTCACGGTATAACTGGAAGAAAACCTGGCTAGTATCGGGACATCCGGAATTTGAATTCTGCTGATGGTCTTGCTGATTTTTCGTACTTTGTCCTCCGAAATAAACCTAATAGCTCTGCAACGTTAATATGCTCCCGAAAGTCTCGGTGACTTATTTTGTATCATAAGATGGTATATATAGGTTGATATAATACGCACCCACACCTCTTCCCCGCAAAATACTTATGGTACACAAGCATGGTTGAGAATAAGGCTAAAATCTGCCTGAAATTCTAAAAGAGATGTTACAACACTGAAAAAAAATAGCCTAATAGGGAATATTGTCTTATCTAACAATTACACATTTTCGTGTCTTGGAAAATTGTGGTAGGGAAAAAAGGAAATGGAGTTGCCCTCCGAGGAGTATCCTAGACATATTCTATAGGTAGCAGATATGGCGGGGCCTTTTCAGAAAACCGTACACCAGATTAGCATTAAATTGGAAAACATTACTGTCCGTAACAATGATAGGAGGGCCAACTAGGAACTCATCTGCTTGCGAAAATGCCTGCAGTTGTCATCCAGCTCACTTCTGCGTGTAACAGAGCCATTTAGGTTGGTGCTGAGAGCATCAATATTAAACCAATCATCAGTGAAAGCACTGTTTTCTCCACAAATGAGTCTTAATTCAACCTGACCACTGACTATCTATCATCTTTACACTGAGAGAACCAAAAACCCTCTACCTGCTCTTCAACATATGAAAAAGGAACCGGTATAATAGCCGAGCTTTGGTGATTTGGGCAGGCGTCATACTAGATGGACGCATAGATTTTTATATCTTTGACAGAGGTTCTGCAACAGCAGTGCGATAAAACTCTATGTTTGCTTTCTTAGGGGTTAAGTTGATTTTCAGCTCTTTTATACACACGAATCTGCTCGATGCTATATGATTAGCATGTTGGATGATTTTTTTAAAGTGAAGATATTAACCGGAGCGATTAGCCAGCTATTTCTCCAGACCTAAGCCGTATAGAACATGCCTAAGACGCTCTTTTGAGGACAATTGCAACTCGCGTTTTCCCTATCAGAACATGAAAACATATTGCCCCTTACTACCACAAGGACTCATTAACTGAATCATTTTCAGTACGGAGTCCCACTGTGACAGCTGTATGAATATTGCAAGAGATTAGACCCCTTATTAGCTTGATTTCAGTTCAATATTGCGACTTCTGCAGCAGCCCTTCTGCCTCCGATGAGCTTTATACACGATTTTGCGTGTGCACTATGATTGTTATATGATATATTTTTGTGTTATCACCTTTGTGTATATCGGTTCTAGAAAGAATCGGCCCAAATGTGTAATTTCTCGTAATTTTGAATATTAGTGTATTTGTACTCTATATAGCATTAAATAAACACAGAAAATATGGTATTTGTCTGTAAAACTCTTCACCACTGTAAATGATCTTTGTTCGGATAAGTATAAACAATTTTTATTAAAACAGTTTAATTTCTTCACACACAAATGTTCGTACTGTCGACAAACTGTGCTGTTGGTAAAATGTGTTGTAGATTAAGTGTGCTACTTTTTAACCGGAAGTGTTGCTTAAATAAAAGTGTCACTTAAGTGATTAGTATTCTTAGAGAACCCCTTTCTTCTCTCTATATTTCTGTGCGGGTAGATTGAGAGTAATCAGGTAGTTTTGTAGAGTCCTTGAAGGTGGAATCACGTAATAACTTATTACCTTTAAAACAAGTTTAAAACATAAATTAACGTTTTGTTTTTTAATTGACCTTTCTTCGCTATATATTTTGGTAATGCAAGTGTAATACGATATAATAATAGTATCACTGGCCTATAGGTTCCCGTATATTTTCGTGGTAGCAGCATTGTTTCTATAGATAAATAAACTATTCTTAAAATTGTCGAACAGATAGTACTATCAGATTTTAATACTTTTAAAATTGAGTTGCGCTCAGTTAATTAAAACGTTTTTTGAACATCTGGTTCCAGTGTAATTGGTTTGAAAAAGAAAACTTAATATTGCAGAATAATCCAGAGACGCAATTTTAGGATTTTAAACCTAAAAAGTATGGCATACAGCGGAATAGATTTAAGCTGGACTTTCTGAAGGGGAAAAAACTGTATAAAAAATTCATCTTTTCTGATTAAACTCAAATTTATGTTATACTTGTTTAAATCTCTAAGATGAAAAAATGAAATAAATGTCGCCAACTAAAAATAAAAAATGATACTGTATTTCGTTTTCACGCCAGAATTGGCACAATTCGGAATTACTGTCTATTCACAGTTTTTTAATCAAAGAAATGCAGGCTCGCGCAGCTGCGGCGACGTGAAATATGGATGCGCGTCGTGAAATTTTCGCATGCAAATGAGAAGAGTCCGTCTCTCGTCAGCAGCGCTTACGCCCAATTAAATCAGATCGCGGTTTTTACCGCCTCTTACCCTCTAGCAGTAAAAAAAGGAATGAATTAAGAAACATTGATTATGCTAATCAGGCCATTTACTGCGACTGAAAAATGCTTTCTTCTTCATTCGTTATACTGAATCAAATCCTGCAGAAAAGCATCAGAAGCAGACGGAGCGTTCATTTATCATGCAGATCTTGAATTCTTTACTCAGGGTTCAGCCTCTTGCTTAATGCTATAACGCAAATTATACTAATGGTGTCAAGAAATTACGAAAATAATTCTTAATATTCACAAAGTTAATATCATAACAATTAATTAATTGCAAGTAAAGAACGCTCTTCTACTCGAATTAGAAAAACCAATTTAATAAATGGAAAATAATCTCTTTGAGTAAGGGACATTATTTAAAATCCCATTAATGAGAATTTTGGGGCATTTTAAAAATTTCTACGAAGGAATACAACTCATTAGTTTTCATACGTGGAGCTTGGTTCGATTAAAATTTTAGTTATCCTTTGGATGCTTGGGTAACACTAATAAGCTTAGGTTACACTAACATATACAGGGTGAGTCTAAATTGTTTTCACAAAATAAGAGAGGTTATAGTACCCATCCAGAACAGCAATTATTACCATGGAACATAGAGTCGCGTTCCACTACAAGAAGCAGAAAAGTGTAATGTCGACATGCGTTGAACAAGAACAAATTGTCACTTCTGACTTCATTTTTTACTTGTCTATGTAGCATATCTCCTATGAAAAATGGCGGGTTCACTAGCGCATTGGCGTCCAGTCAAGAGGCTCCGGTTTCGAATCTGGGTGTACGCATGGATGTTCGTAGTTTCGGAATCCAAGGCTCCGGCCTTTTTTGCTCTCGTGAGCTAACATGACCGTAGTGCGACAAACTAAACCATATGTAAATTTCAAGTGAAAGGAAGCAGCATAATTTGCTCTTATTAGGTTCCATAGAAAATCAATCAGATCAACTATTATGCTTTAAAAACGGCGCAACGTTAAACGCTTTAAAGCAGTGCGTTGTAATGTAAAGGCAATGGTGGAGTACATATACGAGGAATAGGTGGATATGCACTTCACATACGATAAAGCAAAAGGGAATGGAAGCGAAGCACGAAGATTGTATTACCAGTTAATTGGTTGAAAGTATTATGAAGAATGTGTTCTTATTTAACCACAACGCAAAGTTCTATTTAATATTGTCATTGGCGTATCTGGTACTTCTTGGTTAACGGGTCATCGATCCTACTTGTGGCCAAATGTGGCCAATGCACAAGCAACAAATGTGGCCAGTGTGGCACCAAATGCAGCAACCTGTATTCTTCCCTTCACGAGCCGCTAGTGACGTTATTATGAATAAGCGAAAACTTAGCTTGTTTCTTTTCGAACAACTGTTTGTCAACCTTTTGAACAACCGTCACAGTTTCGCCAACGCGCCAAGTTTACTCATATTTTGCGCTTTCTGAGGACAGAATGGAAAATGTGCCACCGAGAGTTGGGGGCCTGCGGACTAGAGAATAGTATATAATCAATTAGCCAAGAGCAGAGGAAAGATATAACATCTAGTATCATGTAAGATGCTTCTCTGATTCCACTTGGGGCATGCCTACTAAATATTTTTGCTAATATATCATATTAAATTTCAAAACAGCCCTTTTGAACGGACGTTAAAATCTGCACATTTTCAGACTAAATTTTTTTAGCAAGCTTTTTTTAATTGCTGATTTATTTTAATTACTAATTATTTTAGTATTCTCATTTTATCTGTCTCTTCTTTTTCACACTTTTGATTCATTTAATTAAGTATGTTAAGAATGTGAAAACTCTTAGAAAATTAATCTAAAATAAATATGGAATTTAATTAACTTCTTTGAATAAATGCGTTCTCAAAATATAGTACAGTCTTGTCTTTTCTTTCATTCGATACATTAAAAGAGAAAACCTAATTTATGTTTGAAATAATTATTATTATTACTATTATTCTCTCTATATAGGAAAGTCGACAGAGAATATACTATATTAGCTATTTTGCGAAGTAATTTGTTGAATTTTAAAAAATACAGTCACATCCTTTAACATTCATTGCAATATTATTCCCCTCCCCCGCAATTCTTGATTTTTTTACAGTTATAGTATTTATTTTAATAGACCGTTTTTATTCTCTCTCTCTCTTAACTATTACAGGCATAAAAAGCGGTATTACATATTGATTTGAACGAAGTGTAACTACAATGATCCGGTGTGTAGTAAAATGTTGCTTTTACAGTTTGCTTAAAAATTTATCAACGTTGTATCTGACAACGTTCAATTCTGCTATTTGCGAATAATCAAGCTTCTTCAATAGATGTCTAGCAATAACGGAGTTTATCAAAACTCTCAAGAGATGGCGCTACTCGTCACTCAAAGAGACTTCTCATAGCAATCGGAACAATCTTTCAATATCGTTCCCGCTGCCAACTATTTAAAAATCCTCCTTATGTTACTCTGGACCACAGCCTAGCCCAGGCACACTCAAGTGAACAATAGTTCAATGTCGTAGCTTGATAGAGTATTTTAGTAGGGTATTAATAATAGGTTATTTTTAACTAAAGCAAAAACGAAATTCATGTTGCTTTCTTATAACTATGAAAATCCGAAAATTTTGCTTAACTTACTAAAAAGTGAGATTAAATTGTTAACAGGAAATTTTCATGAAATATATGATGGATAAAATTATGACCTGAAAAATGTTACAATTTTAAAACCTGGGTGTATTTATTATGAAATTAGTAACTTGAACATTATTGTAATATAAAAACTTACGAAGAGGCGAAATTAAATTAGAAAATTTCTGCTCATGGAAAGCGAGATAGTGTTTAAGATACCTTAATTTAAAATTAATTCTCTTTTTGAGGCACATTTTTTTTTGTATACATACTCTTAACAATTTACAAAGTTCTAATATTCATAATTCAGAAGTTTTATCGCTGTATAACGAATAAATTTGGACAATTTATAACAGTACACCCGACCGTAATTTCTAATATTAAAAAGTACTCGAGGTCATGTGTGATCAGGAGGAATGAATAAACAACTAAAATGTTAAAAAAAATGTAAACGAAAGTCTAACGATGAATAAAAATAACGACGAAAATAACATTAAAACGAACTAATGAAGTTTAAAATTTAAATTTTAAATTAAGATGCATGAAGGGGAAAAAAGAAGATAATTAACAGCAATGATACTGGAGCCCAGTTAAATTTAGGGTAATTTCATTTCTTTCAATAAAGTCTCAATCTCTATTTTTTATCAAAATATTGTGAAATAATTAAATAAAATTTAAATGAAGAAAAATAATTATAATAATAAGTGATATATAGAAATCTGGAAAGCTTCAGATTATAACGATTTCCCCAAAGTGATCTTTTAAAGTTTAATCAGCAGAGATTATTAATAAAGAAGGCTCAGGTTGTAGAGACATTAGGTTATTACGAAGCAGGAGAGGTGAAAAATAAGCAACGCCTTCGCCGGGAATAGAACCACGGACCTCTCGGTTACGCGTCGAGCATGCAGACCACTACACCACGAAGGCACGCGAAGAAGGCGGGAGAAATACCTTATAAGGTGAGGTAGCGAAACGTTTTATATATTAGATGAACATGGATAATAGGGAAATGTTATGTATCGTCTGTATATTTAAAAAGTGCAAAAATATATGGTGAAAGTCTATAAATATATTTAATGTTCTTAATTAGATTTCTCGTGAATTAAAGGCATTTTTATTAAAATCAATCAGGTTAAAAAGTAAAAAAATAATATTTTTAAGTTATCCATCTATTGTTTTTAAATAGTTTAGTTTGTATTATAACAGCCAGATTAAATATGAAAGAATAATATGAATGGCAACAGACTCGAATGAAAAGTGAAACTACAAAAAAGCTTGTTTCGAGAATAATTTTTTGGTTAAAAGTCATTAAAGTAATTTATTCTTAATTTATTAAAGACTAAATATAATTTTAATTTTGTGCAAACCATAGGTAACAATTTTGATGAATTTAATTAATACGCTTGTTGATTTAAAAACTGAGATTTATCAATATTGTTCGACAAATGGATATTTCTGGTAAGAATATATACCGGTGAAGTTGTGACTGGGAGATGTGCTGAGTTCGCAAACAGAACTGGAGTGAAAAACAATCATTAACGAGAAACATCTTTAAAAAGCTTTAAATTTAAATATTTATTGTGAAATCTCGGAATAAGAGCAAAAATAAGAGCTAAGTAACGTTTTAAATATGGGAATTATTAAATGAAACCACTTTTAGAATCACTCACAGTCTCAAGACTATACATTTTACTACCTCAGAAGATAAACCCTTGAAATACCTGGTAGATTCTTTTCCTTGGCTCATCTTTATGGTTAGCAGTCTTATTAGTGATCCTTTCAACCACGCCTCACACACAAGAATCATGAGGACTGCAGTCAGGTAAATGTGGAAGTCACATACCAGGGTAAAATTATCCTCAAACCCTTTCTGATATTTCCTGGCCATGGGCACTGGTGCAGTCTTGCTGAAACTAGTTTGATCTTCTAGTTTCAACTTCTTTTTTTCAGACCTATACTGCTATCATCAGAGTAGTTTGGTGCACATACTGATCAGATCTTCTTTAAAGACTTTTGGACTTTTCACCTTGTGTTTAGCTTGGTCTTTTATCTTTATGTCATTAACTGAATCCACTAATTGCTTTTCAGCTTTCTAGGTTTCCTATATGGCAACTTGCCAACGATTTCATTGTTAGTCAACATGGCATAGGTAAAATAGACCTTTTCCCCTCTCAGGACTATTCATAATCATCCTCATAATCCATCATCAGTTCGGAGACGGCATGTTTTGAAGTTTCATTCATAACTAAGAATATGCATGATAAACTTATACTAAGGAAGTCTTATAGTCTGACCAACAACGCATTCTATTTTTAAAATGCTATGGTTAGCAAATTTATTCGTTAAAATGTAGAAATTTAATTTTAGTAGCAGTAATATATTTTAACGATTGAAATGGATACAAGTTATAGAAATTGTGTTTTACTCGCAATCTCAGAAGGGAAATTGGTCGTAAATTATTATTCTTATCTTTTGGTGACAAATGTGAATGCCAGATAGAGTTCTCCCTCTTGATGAATGGAGCAGCGTTAAGCAAGATATCAAGCCTTATGACTGTAAAAATACTTGCTAAATCATTCACAAAATTAGTATGCAGGAGACCTAAAAATTCTTAAATAATTTGAGTTCGAGAACAGTTAAAGGTGCTTTAAAAATGTTTTGAGTTTGTATGGAATTGTTTACATTATGAAGCTTACGAAAGCTGCTCTTTTTCAACAGCATTGTTGATAAAGTTGTTGCCTTGTAATAAGTTTACGAAAACTTTCATTACTAATAATTAACTTAATTGCATGTTTTGAATAAGTACTTTTTAAAGCAATTGTAGGGCAGTTCACGCAATTGCGTCTAATTACGTATACGTCTAATCATGTAATTACGTATACAACAGCAAATTACAATCGTATTATTGTAGGAAATATCGTATTATTGTAGAAAAGTCATAAACGAATTTCTGGTTTCTTCATCCTTGTAACATATTGTAACTTGAATATAACGAACTTTAGACGCGCACTAAATGCATTTTCAATTTTTTCCCACATTTATTTTATTGGTTTGTCAATGTAAGACTGCAAGGAAAGGAAGAGCTGAAGGTAGGGAAGCAAAAGTATTTTTATGATATTGTTCATGATAGCCTTTTTTCTGCACCAAAAGTTTGCACTTTGATTCCTATGATAGAACAGCTTTTCGTAAAATTTACAGGGGTATTAATTTCTATTTTCTTCCACTACTTTCATCCATTAATCCATTTGTCGTAATGGGTTCGTGCATAGAAAGAGCTCTTTTCAAGATACAAAAGGCTCAGTAGTCTGTACGCGAAACGTCAAAGAACTTCGAAGGAATACGTTAAAAAAGTATACTCTTTATTTCGAGGAGTGAAGTAGTACTCTTCGAAGTATGACTTGATGAAGTATGTCTTGATGAAATTTCCCTCTTTGAAAGTCCCTGGGATAAAGACACGGTATTTTTTCTGTAAATATCGGACATAATATGATAATACGTTGAGTTGATTTTAATATTTTTCTAATCTTCCTTCTTCACATTCTTAATTTCCCAATGTAAGAGAACTCTGCGACAATCATAAATCCTGAAACTTTCTTTGCATCAATGGGACCCGATTTGTACTTTTTCTTCGATGGTAAACAGATCGTTTTATGCTTGCATTAATTTAGGTAAACCATGTTGCATTAAGGGTCGTAATGTACTTCCGTTATATCTCCTGCTTACGGGGTTTCATGTAGGTTTCTACAAATTGTTCTGCGTTGATCCATGTATCTTGGTAAAAGCTCGCGAACATTGCGTCTTTTAGCTTTTGAAATTGTAAGTCTTGGTTTATTATTTTATTTATTGCTGCTACAGATTTATATACAGACTTTGTAATTGATTTCGGCTTCGGTGGAGTTTCTCTTGTTACCAACGATACGTACCTTTCTCAGGCACTGGAGTCTTCTT
This sequence comes from Stegodyphus mimosarum, assembly GCA_000611955.2. Taxonomy (NCBI): domain Eukaryota; kingdom Metazoa; phylum Arthropoda; class Arachnida; order Araneae; family Eresidae; genus Stegodyphus; species Stegodyphus mimosarum. The sequence goes on along the minus strand of KK118064.1, from coordinate 5,157 downwards.
TCAGTATGGAAGTAATGGTTAACGGGTTCCTCCTTTCCGATTAATAATGTTGTTCATTTTGCACTTCGAAATTTTAATACCATGCATTTCACATAGGTTTGTAATATGGAATAAGAATATTTCTCTTCGGAAAGCGCAAAAACATATTCTTGTTTACATATAATATGCAGAAAAAGAATAAATTTGAAGGTATCAGACGATATTTCTTATTTCAGATACCAAACTGTTACCAGAAATTTTTTATTTAGAACGATTGCTCTTTATCTAAATTATTCTAAAAATGTGTAAACATCCTCCTTATTATCCTACTGAAAGGTCATGCGACAGAGACTTGAAGACATGACACAGCCACAGGTACTGAAATCTGTAACGGTGTCTAGAAAAAGATTGGATATGCTGATTAGAGGCTAATGGGATGTTATACTAAATTGCATCGTATATCATCGAAGAATACAAGCTCCCAGAGTAGTTAATCGACGCTTCAACATACGAATACGGCCATCATTATGCTGACGTTAAAACGGGATTCGTCAGAAAAAAAATGTCATGCACTGATGAGTCCATGAGAGTATTTTCCTATGCTGCTCCCTAAGCTTTAGCGTAATGAAAGTCGAAGTAATAAGTGCCTTGCTGTCAATCTGTGGCTCTACAGATGTCACATTCTATGAGCTGATATTTGGTGTTACATAACACGTCCACGTTGTATGACCCTAACAGCGATGCAGATTGGATTATTTACATAATGACAAATTTCACAAGGGTATCTGCCTAAGGGGAGGAGTACCTTTGTGATGAACATTTTACGAATACTTTCTCTAGGACGCAAACCCGTATCGCACTATCACTGTTAAGTGGTTTTATCAGTCGACCATTGTTGAGCACTAATGATGAGAACAAGTTATTTGTCGTCTCAGGTGTTCATAAATAGGGGACGTCGAGACATAGAACCTCTAAGGATGTTCCCTTAGGTTCTTCTTAGATGTTCTTTGGTTGAGATTTCCTTCACTCAACATGG
>KK118063.1:24150-44103 GCA_000611955.2 Stegodyphus mimosarum | reverse complement strand
CACACACACACACACACACACACACAGACTCTTTGTTTTATTATATGTAGAGATAACTTAACCCTACACTGACAAATTTAATTAAACATTTTTAGTAAAAGCCATAAAGACAACAATGCTAGTGGATGTACTCGTATCTAACAACAAAGAGAACGTTACCGCTGTAATCCTTCTCTAATAACGATGCAAAAAATACCATTCGTAGTCATACATTTTTCCCTCTGATGCAATATGGAACCCACATAAAAATTTCCATAGTAAATAAACTAATTATCTCATTATATCATCAACAATGGCAAGCAGGTTTTAGTGATTTTCGTCTTTCTAATCAAGAGGTCGTAAAAGCTCAAGTTCCATAAAATATTTCACTTATATTCAATTTTAGTCGATTAAATATGCCAAAAAATTTACCATAATTAATCAGAAATCAATAACGCTAACAAACACACAAACAACAGACAACATTTTTATATAAATTAGATTTTATAAGACGTACAAATTTTTTATTAACAAACTCTATGATTTGAGAACGAGCAGTAACAACACTTTTCGAAATAAAGCATTTTTATCTTTAACGCGCAAGACTGTTGCCACTCGGTAAAATGAGGGCGAAAATTAGCGTTTTCAGGGTTTTTAATTAATATCTCTGATTTTGGTTTTGTTTGTTTGTTTGTTTTTGGAAAAAGTGGACGCTACCTTTCCCAGGACCCAGAAAGAATTGTAGAAAGTTTGGTGACGATAGCTGATTGACTGAGTTAATCGCGAACAAACAAACACACAGACATTCTTCTTAGACCAGTACTAATACTTATTTATGTTCTTTGAAATACTAATCATTTTTAGAAATGGTCGTCTGAGGGAGGAAGTCACCGAGAAAGGGCTCATTGCATCTCTCAAATTTCTCTTTTGTAAATTTAAATTCCATAAAGAAAAATATAATGCAATGTTTTTAATAGCTGATTTAAGCAAGAAATTAACCCTCTTCTCAAATTTGTTAACAATTAAAGGGAAGAGCGAAATTAAATTGGATTTCACTGGGTCGCTTCTGTAGCAAGTTCGAATGCGAAAACTTTCCATTAGGGTGTAAAGTTCGCGAAATTAAAACGACACATATTTAATAATATTGAATACAAATATGTCAATTTAAATATTAAATAAAAATTGTAAAGCAACATTTTAAAAATTTAAGTTCTCTATCTATATTCATTTAGATTTTACTTCCTAAATTAACAGAGAGTTTTTATTATTTATTTAATTATTTGATAATAAATGACTGTATTTCCACCTAGTAAATGAGGAATATTAAACAATAAAACTGAGAAGTCAGCAGGCAATTTCTTACTTACATTCTAAAACATAACAAAATTAACATTTATACAGCGAAACAGAAATAAGATAACGAACAAAACACAGAGAAGTGCATTATTATAGCAAACATTATTTTTTTTTAAACCAATGGTGGGCCTTCAGCCGACTTCGGCTTGGCCACTACTAAGGTCAGATATGGTGGTCACTTTATTATGGAGGCACCTAATAGGTGGGCCACCTTTGCCTCGATAGCATGTTGCATTTTTATGTCAAGCTATGCGTGTTTTATATTTAAGACTATTTTATTAAATTCTACAACGATAATAATTTTGATTGAAATGCAAAACAGTATTACTGCATAGAATACATCTTGAGACATAAATTATCAAGACTGGGAAGTTATGAGTTAAAGGACTAATAAATAATTAATTGTAATAACATTTGATTATCAAGATTGGGAAATTATTAGTAAAAGACTGATAAATAATTAATTGTAATAATATTTGATTATCAAGATTGGGAAATTATTAGTAAAGGACTGATAAATAATTAATTGTAATAACATCCGATTTTTATGGAAAAGATGGAATTATAAAAAAAAAAAAAATCATACCTCTTGAAAATCAATGGGGGCTGCTTTTCCTTTCTTTTCCCCAACAGAAACATCTTGTATGCAGTTCTCGGTTATTGTTGCCATTCCAGAGGTAAGAAATTTGAGCTTTTATGCATTGATAACAAGTCAGACAATTCGTAATATTTTTTTTTTAATTTCTTAATAGCAGTTATAATTTGGGACACATTCTAAATATTTTAACTTTAAAATCAGTAGCAAAACAGGTGATCCAATAAATCTACTTTTGTTTATTAAAAGAAGCTCCTTTCAAACAGATTTTTTTTCAAAATTGCCAATTATATTTTTCTAAAAAAATAATTAATAACATATTTAATTCGAAAACATTACATTGGCTATAAAGCCAGTTTTATATTAATCATCCTCAGTTATAAAAAACAAAATGAGGTGTACAGTAAAAGAGTACAATAATAAAAGCTCTAATATAAGTAAAACTATAAACGTTTTACTATATACGCGCCTGCTTCTTAAAAACACTTTTTGAAAGATCTTACCTGTTTTGAAAAGTGGGCGGGTTCAAACGCGTGCCTGATCTCGTTAGCCAATCATTTTCAAGATTGCAGCTAAAAAACAAAACCGCATTTATGTCGGTCTTTTTTATTAGCTTATTTAGGATGAAACGTGGGTTTGTTATTAATGGAATAATTTCCTGTAACAAAGCATAGGAACGGAATTAATCAAGATTCACAGTGTTCGATTGAATCTGTGTCAATCAGCAGCTTTTCTCTAAGTTGAAAATATATGTAAATGCAATTATCATACAGTGATCTAATATATATAATATCATTTCTGTCTAAATGTATCATTAACTGAAAATTAGAAATGTCATTTTGCTGGGGTATTTATAAAAATTGTTAAAATTCATGGTTTAAACAATTTACAGCAACTATAAATAAGTTTCGATTTTTTAATTTAGATTAATTTTTAATTAATTATAAGTTTACGTTTCTTCAGCTCAATTGGCTATGGAATTCTTGCGTGAGCAAAAATATTTATCCAAATAATTTTTGTTGTTGCTGCTATTGCTTTTTCATGCGCGAAGCGGACATGTTGTTGCTTTTTGTTGCTTTTTCATGCTGCAAAGCGTACAGAAAAAGCTCTCAGTACCAGTTTTACGAACTTTACGTGACTTTATTTTCAAAAATGGAAATTTATATTGTTTTTCAGTATTTTACAGATTTTAATAGATGCCCCCCCTTTTTTTTAAGAAATTGTAATGTTTTAGCCAAAGATTTTTTCAAGCAATTTTTTAAGGTTTTTCTCCCAGTTATTTCCCATCCCGTTTGTAAATCCTTAGCTTATTGTTGTAATGTAATAAGCCATAATGTTGCTTTATTGTAATAAATATTAACTTCGTATAAATAATAAGTATACTTCTGGGTGGTGCTTATTATCCTTTTATATTAGGTGCTGTAATAAAGAAGTAAAGTCCGATTTACGTAATTATCTTTTGTCTCAACTAAGACTCTTTTTTTTTTCCTTTTTTTTTGGGGGGGGGGCTTGAAATTAGCATAAGCTTTATTTTGTTTCAAATATTTTTATACTTTCGCATATCTTAAAATTAACTGACCTAGAAACGAGTTTGTTTTATAAGGGAGTAATTTTTAGTCTTCTGCTTATATTATTTCTTAATTATTCAGTTTTCAGTTCTCAGTTAAGTTTATTTTCAAACTTCTGTTATTAACTGAACTTACTTGCTGTGCTTTCGTCCATCTGTCATTGCTTGTTTGCCATTTTAATTACTATTTTTAATAATAGCTATTCTTTGCAGAATATCTTTTCAAATGCAACTACTGCTCTATTCTTTAAATTTCAAAATTATCAGGGGTAAAAATGGCGCGAACTTCAAACTTTCCATCCTTCCTTCATTACTTATCTGCCGTTTATATTTGTTTCGAACAAATCTCAAAATTATATTCTCAAATACAACTACCACTCTTTTCTTTAATTTTCAGATTGTCCCGGATAGAAATGGCGCGAATTTAAAATTTTTTATCCTTCATTATATATTTAATATTTTTGATTATTTTTAACAGTGGTAATTCTGCAAACGCAGTTGCCGTTCCATCCTTTAATTTTAAAATATGTAAAATATTTTCGTCCGCCTTATCGCGTGGCTTCGTGGTCTGTAATTGAAAAGCATGTCCACCTAACAATCGGAAGGTCAGGAATTCGAGGGTTTAACACATTTTCCACGTCTCCTCCTTCGAAATAAAATACCTGATGACTCTACAAATTATTAATGATTTTTGTCATGGATAAATAAGTATTGGATAATTAAGCATCAAGGATAATTAAGTAACCCTTACATCCCTTTTTCAGTTGTATTGAACACGGACATATATTCAGAAATTTAACTTATACTTGCAGTTATAGAACATTCATTTTAAAAAAAAATTGGCAAGAAACAAGAAAATAAGGTGTTTCATCTGCATGACATGTCTTCTGTTCATCAGACATCAGACATCAGACAAAGTAAATTTTGTCCTGTGCTGTACTCTAATTTATAATTATATACTCTAATTCTACTATATATATATAATCTGTATTCTAAAATATATTTAGTTAAAAATCTGTTGTATTAGTTAAAATCAAATTAGTTAAAAATCTGATTAATATTCTTTATAATTAAAAATAATCTTTCATATAGTATCAATAAATATTTATTATGCATTATTAATAAAATTGAGGAAAATACTCTATGTAATTAATTTCGCTAAAACTTTATTTGAAAATTGGAGAATAAAAATACGTGTAGCAATTCACTGAAGATTGTAACAAAATCAGTAAACCACATTTGGCTTTATTATCACATATAACGAATATGCCAAACTTCAAAACGCGCCAAAATTTAAATTCACTTAAATCTTAGGAAATTTGAACAAAAAACTCTAATTTTTTGCAGGTGTGACTAGAAATACATTTACTTTAAGATAATGTCAAAAATTTTACAGGTGAGAGTACAAAAATTTTTTTCCAAAAATTTATAAAAATTATTTTAAAATACAAATTTTAAGAATAAATCATTAGTAATGGACGAATTTATTTGGAATAAACCTAAATTTCGAAATGTAAGAGGAAGAATCAAATAATCTTTATAAAAATAAGAGATATTAATAAATATGTACCAAATTCAATTAAAATGATGGAGCTAAAGTTTTGAGAACTAATATCTTTTTTTTAAACTACTCCTACGATTTTTACAAATCATGGCATTTAGCATAATGAGTCAGAAAAAGTGCGATTTTGTGTTAAAATGCCCATGTTAGAACAATGCTATATATAAATCTAATATTTATTCCAAATCGCGCTTTCGAGACTTTGAAAGCAGAAGTTAAATATCGAAAATCGGTCCAGTAGAACGGGAAAATGTAGAACTATCCACCCTCCCTTTTTTTTTTCAAGATTTACAATACAATATTATGTATATGTACACTGCGAAAAAAAAAAATAAAATCTGAAGGGTTTCAGATTTTAAATTACGTCCAAAGGGGCGTTTTTTAACGTTTTGTGTGTTACCTTTATTAAATATCATGTTCTTTGCCCTTAAACCGTAAAATTCAGTTAAACAGCAACATCGCAAAATAATTTTTAAATGATATATCTTTAGAATTTCTGATACACAGTTCTGCGCGCTTTAGATATAAAGGTTTTTTTTTTTTTTTTTCCCGGTAGACTGTTGCCATTGCTCACTTTTAAATCGTTTGAGTTTGTTCACCAAAAATTCGTTAAAGTTTTACAAAATATGAAATAGATAATAAAATGAATTCCAGATTCCAAATTTGGGCTTCCAGACGCGCATATTTGGGTTTAAACTTTCAATGCGGGGGGGGGGACAAAAAAAAGGTGGACAGTTCTATATCTCTCGTTCTACTGGGCCGATTGACGAAATTCAAATTGCGTTTTTCATGTCTCGAAAGCGTGACTTAGGATCTGTATTAGATTTATATATAGCATTGCTCTAATATAGGTATTTTGACACAAAATCGGACTTTTTCTGAAATGACATGCCACTTTTTTTCCATATTTCGATTCTATGACTCAAATTATGCCAAACTGCCAAGTTTTGTAAAAATCGCACGAGTAGTTTTTAAAAACTTGGCTCTCAAAATTTTAGCTCCTCAATGTTAATTCAGTTTCGTATGTATTTATTAATATCTCTTTTCTCATGATACTTATTTGATTCCTTTCTATACAGTTCGAAATTTAGGCGCATTCCAGATAAAAGTATCCCATTATTAATGATTTATTTTTAAAATTTGTATTTTTAAATAATTTTTATAAGTTTTTCGAAAAAAATTTTGAATTATAACCTATAAAATTTTTACAATCATCTTAAAATAAATGTATTTCTAAGCATACCTGCAAAAAAATTACAGCTTTTTATTCAAAATTTCCGAAGATATACGTGATTATATATATTGGCGCGTTTTGAAATTTTGCATATTTGTTGAAAGCGATAATAGCGGAAATGTGAATTATGCACTTTGTTAAAATTATTTGAAAATAAAAACGATTTTTGCTTTTTTCCTCCCATCCTCAATGTAAAAAAGTAAGAACGATGTGACTTTTTTTCCTCTCCTGCACAATGGAAGGGAAGGAAAATAGGTTGCCACATATTAAGAGGTTCGCCAAGTGAATTATTCTGGACTGAAAAAAAGTGCCAAGATAAATTTTTGAATTCCTTCGTAAATTTCGCACCAAATTTTACAAAATTTAAATATAATTTGAGTCGTAAAATCGAAATATGGAGTCGTAATATGTAGTCTAATACATATCCTAAGTCGCGCTTTCGAGACACGAAAAACGCAATTTGAATTTCGCCGATCGGCCCAGTAAAACGGGAGATATAGAACTGTCCCCTCCTTTTCTTTTTTTTTTAGGGGGGCGCAGTGTACGTTATTGAAAATTGGATGTCGCTAAGTACCGTTGTTTTATCACATTTGGAGAAATATATATACATTTATGCAGACTCTTCATTATTTAATTTCTTTAAGTACAGGGCTGCAATATTTTGTGACAACAGTTTGAAAAGTGATTCAGACTTTTAATGTTTCCAACGCAAAGTAGTCCTTCAAGGACAAAGCTCCTCTGGACTAAAAAGGGACAGTTCTATATCTCCCGTTCTACTGAGCCGATTAACGAAATTCCAATTGCGTTTTCCATGTCTCGAAAGGCCAACTTAGAACATATATTAGACTTATATATAGCTTTTCTTTTAATATTGGTATTTTGACACTAAATGAGACTTTTCCTGAAATAACATGCCAATTTTTTGCATATGTCTTAATTTAATTTTTTGCATTTTTTGCAGTGTCTACAACTCAAATTGTGTCTAAATATTAAATTTTGTAAAATTTGGTGCGAAATTTACGGAGAAATTCAAAAATTTAACTTGGCGAATTTTTTCAGTTTCAGCCAAGAATAATTCACTTGGCGAACTTCTTAATATGTGGCAACCTATTTTCCTTCTCTTCCATTGTACACGGGAGGAAAAAAAGTCACATCGTTCTTACCTTTTTACATTGCGGATGGGAGGAAAAAAAGCAAAAATCGTTCTTATTTTCAAATAATTTTAACAAAGTGCGTAAATCACATTTCCGCTTTCAAAAAATATGCCAAATTTCAAAACGCGCCAATATATATATTCACGTATATCTTCGGAAATTTTGAATAAAAAGCTGTAATTTTTTTGCAGGTATGCTTAGAAATACATTTATTTTAAGATGATTGTAAAAATTTTATAGGTTATAATTCAAAATTTTTTCGAAAAATTTATAAAAATTATTTAAAAATACAAATTTTAAAAATAAATCATTAATAATGGGATAATTTTATCTGGAATGCGCCTAAATTTCGAAATGTGAAAAGAAGAATCAAATAAGTTTAATTAAAAAACAGAGATATTAATAAATATATACCAAATTCAATTAAAATGATGGAGCTAATTGTTTCAAAACTATTCTTGCGATTTTTACAAAACTTGGCGCTTTAGCATAATTTGAATCGTAGAATCGAAATGTGGAATAAAAGTGGTATGTTATTTTAGAAAAAGACTCATTTCGTGTCAAAATACCTATGTTAGGATAATGCTATATATAAATCTAATATATATCCTAAGTCGCGCTTTGGAAGCAGGAAAAACGCAATTTGAATTTCATGAATCGGCCCAGTAGAACGGGGGCCCACCAGTGGCCGAGCGGTAAAGACGCTGAACACTGGTAGTTCGGTCCGAGGTTCGAATCCCGCGAACGGGCTGGCTGCATAGGCGTTTTCGTGGTTTTCCCCATGTGTAACGTGTATACGAGCCAGTTTCCCTTAGAAAGTCCTCCACGAAGGCATCCCTCCCTTTAGGCAGATAGCTCTCGTGTGTTTTGTCATAATTGAATAACCTAATAACCTAACCCCAGTAATAGGGAAATAGAGAACTGTCCCCCCCTTTTTTTGGTGCAAGGTGTACAATAGCATATATTTATTTCGATCTGAATATGGCAAATGTATTATTTATCTTACATTATTACCATCACTTGTTGCTGCTTTCAGCGCGCCATTGGATTCGGTTTTGAACTGCTTTACATGCGTGTGTGTGTGTAAGCTAAAAATATATAAAGCTAACTTCTAGTTTTAATTTAGCTATAGCCCCTTTTGTTCTTCCTTTTAATTTGATTACTTCCTCCTTCTATCCTACAGATGGTAACTATTAATAATATAATAGTCTAAAGTGCGTCATTTCAAAATTAATTCGTTTCGTGCCATCTTACATAACCCTGTAATATAAGGATCTTATAGACACTAGATTAAAGATTCCCATTAAGAATCGAAAATTTTAATTCTGTATTCCATACTTTCTTCTGAATGTGTCATACTTGGCTTTTCTGCTTCGCTGTTTGGAACTTGTTGTTGCTTGCCATTTTCAAAAAATACAATTCATATGTCTATCGGTATCGATGCGAAATCGTTTAAGAACAGAGCGCTGTCACGGTCACAATGCTCGTGTTGGCTTAATGAAAAATGTGAATCCATGAAATCTTGCGTGATAAATCCATGAAGAAAGTGAAGCCATGAATAAAAAGGAAATAATTGAATTAAGCTACGTTGTTCAAGTTTCTATTCTTTATGCACCCATTTACTACGTTATCAACTCTGCCAAGTTATTATAAAGTGCCCTTATTCTCTCCGAGCATTATTAATAAATATATATATATATTTTTGATCTACTTTCATGAAAATACCCAAAGTACTTTCGTGCAAATACCCAAAATTTAATATATAGATCTCTCTCGCTATATATATATATATAGAGAGAGAGAGAGATCTATATATTAATTTTTTACTACCGCTTTTATGTCGGAAATGAACTGAATTACAATTGTAAAATATGAATTAAAACAATAAAACGCAATTTATAAGCTTATTCGCTAAATTCGAAAATCTAAAAAGAAAACTAGAAACTAAGTTATACTAATATCATAATTTTTTTATACTGCCCTTTTATTTAATGGAATCCTGTACGAAAATGTTATATAATTCTATATACAGAAGCTATGGATGACCTTGAAAAGGCATTTCAGTATGTACAACATAATTTATATAGACTCTGATAAATAAACAAATTTACGCAATAATACTTTACAATTAAACCTTCCAAAAATATGCATTTGGATAAACCAACAGATGCTGTATGAAATTATACACCTACTTCAGTAACATTTAATCCATTTTATTCAGGAAAACAACAGCATTTCACTTGCCTAACAGCTTCGGGTCCGAAAGAAACTCCAGGCAACCAGGAAGATTTAAAGAACAATGAAAATATATTTTTCTCTGAGAATGGCTCTACTTAACCACTTCCGACGTCTTTGCACGAGTCGTTTTTGCACCTCATTTGCAACCAAGTACTTTCATGCAAATACCCAACCCATTTTGGACGGGTAGGGCTTCTTTGAAAAATTTATTCCTTGTGTTTCTTTTGTGTTGGTGGCCTTAGCATTCGACCTTTGCACACCTTCAGAATCTGGTGCACTCACAGAGTTAAAAAGCTCTTCACCACGCAAGCCGAATAATGAAAGAATGAAAAGGCTTGCTTATCAGGATGGAACCCGTTATCTTGGACAATCGCACTACCGAAAGTAAGAAATAGAATAATTTTTTTCCCCTTCTTTCTGTTTTATTTATTTATTTTCCTTACACTTGATATTTGCTTCATTTTCTGGAGAATAGTACGTTCTTCTTTTCGTTGTTAAACGTTTTATCGTTTGAAAATGTTACTGAATGGAAAGCATGAAGAACAAATTAAAGAACAAGGAACTTACCGCAAGAGTTATCAACGAAAGCTTGAACAGATTATAAACATATAAAACAGCAGTTAATCTCAGCTACCTTTCACGGGGATTTGATTAAATACTTTTAACTACGATACTTCATAAATTAACCTTTCGTTTATGCACAGCAATTACATACCTATATTTTGCAAATGTGCAGCTTTCCTGTTTGTTCTCTTATTGGGCTGGTTAAACAAACACTCTTCGCACGTCATGCTCCAAAAAGTGAGCTTCACTATTATCTCAGAAGTTAGGCCGTTGAACACTAATTCGACTCGGGTTCGAACCCAGGCGAACAGGCTAAATGCATAATTGACTTTTGAGGTTTCCCCATGTATAACGTGAATGCGAAGTGCTAATTGTAAGCAGAATCTTGAACAATATTTTAAAAGTAGAGTTCTGTGAAGAAATCAAGAAGCTCTGTGAAAGAACTAAGTCTGTCATAGATTTACATGGACTGTGTATTGAAGGCTATGAAGTAATATGCACGTTATTTCTTTTAAATTTCAATTTTCTACGAAGTTAATTCTAAAAATCTGCTTCGAATAGTCTCCCGGAAAAGCAATCGTAGATCACGCAAGATATTGTGCAACATTTTCGTCTTTCTTTTTTTAATAAGATGGTGTTTTAGTAACTCTAAAAACACATGAAATTACTATATTTTAATAGTTTTTTAAAATATTCATTTTTGACGATAAAGAAACTGCATTTCATGCTCTCTCGCAATCCTGATTTTCCGATTTGTGTTCAACAGAATTGAGGTTTTTCATTCCCCTTCAGTTAAATTCGAGTTGTCTGAATCACGATTTTGTTTCACAAGGTAGAAAAGTAATTTTCCAAAGATTTCAAGTTTTTAAGAATAGGAAATTTGTTCTTTTATATATAGGTAGAGACAGAAACGAGTAGACAATAGAATTTCACCACTTTTTCACGCGAGAAAGGTATACGCACCAGGGTATCTGGTGGTCCTACCCCTTATCGAACTAAGAATAAAGTTTCTAAGAAAATATGCATTAACATAAAAAATACTCCTGAATTATTACAGTGAACAAAAAGTAGCAAATTTTGCAACAAATAACTTTAGAATGAATCAATAATTTTTTAGTAGAATTAAATTAGTTGGGATATATAAGTAGCATAATATAAGTCAACTGTGTGACAAATTAAGGTGTAGTGAAACAGACCGATACCATTTTGGTATACAAGTATCTCAGTAATCTTGGCGTTCAGCAAAGTGTTTTCCACCTGCTTTTTGATTGTCCATTGCTTGATAATGCAAGAAATCTATTGAAATGCAGATTAAAATTAATTTCAATTCACTGGCCTCCGAAATGTTAGGATTTTGTATCTTCACTTTCGGCCTACCGAGCTTTTGATGACTTTGTTGATTTTTTATTTTAAACATTGCAAATGATTTCTTTATATATTTATATATATATTTTTTTTGTTTGTATTTTTCCCTTTGCGTTTGATTTCATTGTTTTATTGAAAGCTGATGTTATTAGGATTTTGTTGTTTTTTGTTTTTGTAAGCCTCGTGTGATACTTTGGGGTGCACGAGGATTTCTCTTTCTTTAAAAAAAATCTGGGCAAGTTTTTCGAGCCGGTGACTAATTTCTTGAAAGAGAGACATACAACAATGGGAACAGAAACAAGAAGTAGGGGCAAATCCTTCGGTGAATACTTTAAGGCCCACATCCCACACTCATTTGTTTCACACGAACAACTGTTTCGGACAATTTTTCTGCCTGGTTTACTATTGAAAGAAAGACGTATGACTTTTTCCTTCCTTTCGAAAAAAATTGCAAATTGTTCATTTTCAACCAATCAGCTATCAGATTCGAATACTATCAGCTTGTTTGTAATGGAGAACCAATTTCCCCCGTGTTAATCCCCAAAGTGATCTCTGGTAATTGGCTGTTGTGACAAAGCAGAAACACTGTTCCAAACAGTTGGTCTTCCGAAACAAACCGATGTGTGATAGCAGCCTAAAGCCCTGTTCACATCAACGCGGTCACGCGTTCGGGCGGAAAGCGTTGACTAATCAGAAGCGAGCTCAGAGGCTGCATTTTCCGGACGAACGGAGAACGCGTAATATCTTCAAGTTAATCGGTCTAAATTTCTCTAGCGGCCTTATCAAAATTATTCACTCATTTTTAAAGGGCAGAAAATTCTTCATCAGTTTTGGTAAAGATGCTTCAGACGTTAGAGGAATTAACGCAGGGGCCCCAGGGCTCCATTTTGGGGCCTTTATTGTATCTATTTTATGTAGCGGATCTGCTTAAGGCAAACTTTGATTACAGACACTTCATGGGGTGTTATGCGAATGACACAGCTCTTGCTGTGAAATCCGCGAGCCCCGACTTAGCCATCTCAGCTTAGCCCCAACTTAGCTACAAGCAATAATGCCACAGCTTGAATTTTGGTGCCGTAAATGGCGAATTTCAATAAACGCTGAGAGGAGTCAGCTACTTATCATCAGGAAAAAGAAGTCGCATACGGATATCTCCACCAGACTAACACTTTTCGGCACAGAGGTCCCGAGAGTTCAGAAGGCGAAATATCTTGGTATCACGTACAACCAATTTTTTAACTGGAAAGATCACATTGCACAGATTACAGGAAAGACAATTGATATTCTTCAAAGTCTGCATCCTTTGTTAAATTCCGATTCTAAGTTAGATCTCAGAAGAAAGCGACACCTCTACATTTCAGTCGTCCGTCCCATTTTCTCGTAGGCCTCGCTCGCATGGGCCGCAGTAAAAGATAAGTAACTTCACAAATTGCAAATTACGCAAAACAAATTCTAAAGAGTTGTCACAAGAGCACACTACTACGTATCAAATAAGACATTACATAAGGTTCTAAAAATAGAACCTGTACTAAATTTCCTGCGTCGTACGAATAAAAATTTTTTCACGAAGGCTAGAAATTGGCTCCATATGCAAAAGCTCAAAGGTTTCGACTATGAGGTACTCGCTGAAATAAGGATTTAAGACCTCTCGCGGCTCACCTCACCCGGGACGCTAACTTTCCGACCTAGCATGTTAGTGCTAAGAATTTGTTTACTTTTCCCATTTTATTGAAGGCTATGAAGTAATATGCCCGTTATTTCTTTTAAATTTCAATTTTCTACGAAGTTAATTCTAAAAATCTGCAGACGCGCTTTGTATTTCGAATACCTACCCTTCGTCTTCTTCTTCTCTTCTTCTTCTACCCTAACTAAATTTTTCGAATCACCTTTTATACATTATCTGATAGCTCTTGCAGCTTTTATTTCATTATACTTGTTTTCAGTTTTCATAGTTCAAATATAAATATTTCATTTGATCGCCAATTCGACATAGTTCCTGTCTGCACCTTTCTCGCATTTTACGACCCTATGTGTTGTATGTTTTCTACATGACTGCTCCTATTTGCTCCATCAAGTATTGCGCTGCGCGGCTTAGCGAATTCTGTTCGCCCCCCTTCTGAGCACTTTATTTCACAGACGGTCCGAATTTGCAACGTCATGTGCCCACTGTGCTTTAATTCATTGAGCCGGACACTTCGCGCGATACACCGGCAATACTGGTTCGGTTCTGTTCGGTTCGGAGACCGCATGTGTTGACTTAACTTCAACTTTTCGACGCTTCACACGTCAATTTCAAACATCTAGTTTCAAACGGCCAGTTTATCCCACGGTTTTGAAATGTTTGCGCTTTCAAAAATTCTTTTTGAGGGAAAAAAAAAAGTCAAATGGACTAATCTTAACAAAAATTTCAGAAAATAATAAAAAAAATGCACGTGTTAATAGAATAAATAGCTTTATAAATTATTCAAAGGAAAATTCTCAAGTTTATTAGCAGTAATAAACCTTAATAACCAACCATAAAATTATATAAGGTTTTGCAGAATTTTGCAGAATAATCTAACGCAATAGATTGTTGCGAGAAAATAGTGATGGATTTCGAAATTCCAGATTTTGAATTTTGCTTAAAATATATCTACATCAATTTAAGGTTGCTCTTGTTGCCTAGTGGATAAAACGTTGGCTTCTTGAGTTAAAAGATTTTGGATCCAAGTGTCACCAGGAGTGGTGTTGTAATGCAGTTGGTATTTTAAAATAAATACTTACATAAAATATTATTACTAGTTTCAGAGTAGCCCAGATGCTTCTTCAGTTTCTTGAATGTGAAATGTGTAAACCATGCTTACCCGCAAGATACCTTCGCGTGGAGGTAACACGCTCAAGTAGAATATTCAGGAGGTACTAGGAACTTGTATTGCGGGTTCGGCCTTTGCTTTTTTTCTACCTTTGATGATACGAATACAACATTTTTTTTTTTTTTTAAATATCTACCGGGACGTTTTTTTTGAGGGGGCGGGACACAAGAAGCTTGCATTTTTTTTTAAATTTTATTTCATTCATCATTCATATAAACCTAATATTCGCTCGATATTGTGTGCATTATCCTTCTTTTGACAACGAGCTTTTGGTATAATCCATAAGATGATCTGCTTCTGTTTCGGCTGACACGAGACTAGCAAAAGCGATACTGGTATTAGTATAAAGTTGCTGTTTCATCTAATAGGAAATTTAGTGAGTTCTGAATTTTAAATGAGAGGTGACGAATAAACTATTTGTTAAAAAAAAATTAAAAAGCTGTTATTTACACAGAAAAGCAACTCGCTAGTATATAGCTGATTTTGTGGAACACTGCTATGCGTTTTAATGGCTTCAATGTTTGTTTTACTTAATATGTATGACCATTTTTCAAACAATTTATATATGAACTTTACCAAAGGTTTAATCTTGATGATAATTTTTCATTAATTTAAAGAACTTTTGCATGAGCATTAGCAAATTTGCTAATTGCGGAGTTCAATTTTTAACGCAGAAGAAGAAGTATTACATAAAATGAAGTTAGTTCAATGAATTTTAGATAAAAGGGACCTTAAAAAATAAATCTTTAGATAATGGCAGTTCATTAATATATGAATGACTAATTGAAGTAATTACTGTTACATTTAAGGTAAAAAATATGTACATAAGGCAGAAGCTAAAACATTTTTTTAAAAAATTGCTGTTGTTGATAAAAAATAGCCGCTTTTTTTTAAGTATGATATTTAATTTAGTAATGCTGTAAATCTTACACATATTTAAACAAAATATACTTTTTTACTACATTATTTCAACCATTTAAGGGCAGTTCATTTAAGGAAGCATTTAAGGGAAGTTCATACATCATGCAAAAACATTTATGGTATTCTACCCCACGAAAATTTACTCTTCAAAATAGAATTATGAAACTAGGATTTTTTAATTATCATTCAACAAAATTCAGAAATAAATTAAATTAGATATATACAGCGTTATATATATACAATGATCCTTTTCTGGGATATCTTATTCTTGTCTTCCAAACGATTCTTTTCTGCGATATTCTGACAAAAATTAGTGTTCTGCTTTTGAATAAATGAGGCAAGAAATTCGTGGAATTGATGAAGTGTCATGCGAAAGTAATTAAAAGAAATTTCGCATTTTTTCAATTAAATTATTTTCATCTCTTTGCTGCAGTCATCTCACACATATTAATATAAACCACTTCATTCTGCTTCTCTTACACAAAGTAAAATAAGTTTTAATTGAGCAGAAATTAAATCCATTTTAATTAAAAAATGTAATCGTAAAAAACCGAGTAACAGATAGCCGGAGTAAAACTTGCATTTTTGCAAGTTAATCGTCGACAATACAGCGGAAATTGGAACTTGGAACCTTTCCTCATACCTTCGTGAAGTAACTGGAAGCACGCTCGACGTGTATTCGTGAGGTCCGGAGTTCGAACTTCAAACTGCGGTGAGTGCAATTCCGGTGAGGCATTATTTCGGTGAGGCAATTCCGGTGAGGGCATTCCGGTCAGGCTTCAGGTTAATGGAAGGAGGAATTTTTCACCTTCCTCCTTCGATTAACCTGAAGACTTTACATCATATATGTATGATTAAACTTGTGCAGGCTAAACATCTGTGCTTATCTATAAAATGTGCTCAGACGACGCACAATTTTGGGAAATTGAGTCGATCATGCATGCAGAAAATTTCTCACTATTAGCTGTTTATGTGATTTTCCTGTAAAGAGATTTAAGAAAGAGAAAAGATAAGATTACATCTGTGGTTTGGCGTTTCAGTATGTAACACATGACATCACAAATATGTCTAGGTAGTAATTTGTTAAATAACTGTATAAATGTGTGGAACTAATTTTCTTTTTCGCTTTTGAGGGGTATTGCTAGCAATTAGAACGAAATTAGGTATTTTTCGAATTTTCCAAAACTCTAACATTAAAAGGTTTGCTATCGTTGTTTGAGATAATACGGGAATTATCACTTTGTAGGATTCTAATAATATTTTCAACGTTATAAATATAGTTTAAAACATTTCTAGATGGTTATTTGTTCCTAAACAGTGAAATCTCAGTTCAGGAGTTTAATTCCTTCCTGAAGGCAATCGAAATGTTCATAAACCGAAACAATTTTCTCCTTAGGAATGTAATGTAAAATGGTTTAATTCATTCGTGAGCCATAGATGATTGTTTATTTAAACTTGTCAGTTGTTTGTACCTTGTGCACAAATTCATTAATCCAAAACCTGTGGAAATCATTAAATATAAAACTAAAAAGTTAAATGCAATATTAAAGAAATAAAACAAGTGAAATCGTGCTTGTGCGACTACTAAGTAGAAAATGATGCGGAAGATGTTGTTTCTTGAATGCGGAATTCTTCCATTCCTCCAAGTAACTGCTTTTGGGGAGGGATTATCTTTTATCTTTTCTTCGTCTTTAATCGCAGTTCAACTCTACTTGAGACTCAGGGCCTCCGTATCACTAAAGATTTATCCAATGTAATTTGTCATTGAAAATTGTCTTCCCTTGGGTTGCTGGCAGCTTTAATAGGGTGATATCGTAACGAAAAAAAAAAAAAAAAAAAAATTTCACTCTGTTTTCAAAGAATTTCGTGGATCATAGAACTTATACTTTTTTTTTTCGCCTGTACTCCTGAAGATATTTCATCCGCAATCGTTTTTTACAGCTGTAGTTGTTGCAGTTTATTCTGTTTAGTAACTTTTCTATCTTTATTGCTAAATGTCCAGTTCTTTGATTTTGCCTATAGGCGCAGTATAATAGACAAGAAAGAATTCCTCAATGTTAAACCCGTCAAAATATCTGCCTCCGACATCACCTGGGTAAAATTTCATCCAGATCGAATTTATGGTCACTTAAGTACCTTGCTGCCAAGCTTTTCAAATAACAGTTAAGCAAGGGAAAATATTAAAATGATATTTTAAAAACCTGATGTTCGTAATGTGAGGTTCCACTGCATTTCGGAACAAAGAGAGAACATGGTACCTGAGCGCAGGCCAATCAGGTTAAAAAGAAAGAGAGAGAGAGTGTAAGTAAAGGAGGGTGGAAAGAAAGAAGGGGAAGAGAAAGAAAAGCCGCGGTAGCTGTTAGTAGATTCTTATCTGGTTATATTTGTCAGGTAGTTGC
Source organism: Stegodyphus mimosarum (assembly GCA_000611955.2). Classification (NCBI taxonomy): domain Eukaryota; kingdom Metazoa; phylum Arthropoda; class Arachnida; order Araneae; family Eresidae; genus Stegodyphus; species Stegodyphus mimosarum. The sequence continues at coordinate 26,318 of KK118063.1, read as the reverse complement.
CTGAAGGTGCAATTTTTCACACCTCTCGAGGTGTGAGAGCACTGCTTAAACAACCCATATTCGGGGAAGAATAAGTTAGAGGATTTTGCGTCGTTATCTCAATGCAATCTCGGTGCAACTATTTTTCAAGTTCGAACGGCGCCGAAAAGTTACCGGGGTTTTTATGTTCATGGGACAGGGAAGGATAGCTCAATGCTTCTTTTCGGCTTTGTTAATATTTGCTTCTGAAGCAAGCTTAGAGCATAATAATCAGATACTGAATAATATTTCGGTTTCGTGTATTTTTTTAGAGAAAAAACAAAAGTACCCCTCCCGATCCCTACTGGAGGCTCAAAATTTCATGTTTTTTTTATTTTTTTTTTTTTTTTTTTAACAAGTCTAATTTATGATTTTGTTTTTTCGTTGTCGGAAAACAGTAAAGTAAAGAATGTTTGTGCTACTTATATAGGATATTATACCATAATAATTTATCAGTCAAACATTTATGCAAATAATAGTATTCGCAGGTATTGCTTTTTTAGTGTTGCGTCGTTTGTTATAGTAACACTATTTCTCAAAAATGTTATATCTTATAACTATTTAGAAAAATAATTTATGCATTCTACAGTTTTGAAAATATTAAATTATTCAAGTAAAACGAAAGGTTAGTCGTTTTTTACTGAGGTTCGGCTCCCATTCATAGAAAAAAAAATTGTAAAGGTTAGAGCTTTATTCATATTTTTGATATATTCATGCAGTTACATGGGGGACAGGACTTTCAGTTTCCCGCCAGGTACAGAATCTGATAGGAACTTTGAATAATTTAAGGGTTTAACTTTCAAATTTACTAATACAGTTTCACTTCGCGATTATCTCTCTTGACATAATTATTCGAAACAATAATAAATTCTCATGAGGTTGAATGGAGTATAAAGCAGAGTACAACATAAAGTTTTAAAACAATAACACTTAAAAAAAATTGGAAAAGGAAGATAGCGATTATAAAATTAAGGAAATAAATGAATTGTTAACTTTTATCTTTGGAGAAAGGATGTCATAAGCCAATTAATTTAAAAAAAAAAGTAATCCCCCCGCCCCCAATACACCTGATCTGTGCCCTGAACTTTCCTCTGTAATCTATAAATTTTCTCAACAATGATAAAACCCCGCGAATTTTATCATTTTATCACTTTATTATGGCCAAGAGGCAAGAAATGAGTCTTCGTTGATTTAAGCCTTGAAAATGATAAAGGATAATATAAATTTTCCTAGTTTCACAGGCCAGCCCCACAGAAAAGGCTCGAGAATATCCTACTATTCTTCGTATGCCATCAACTCTCAAGAAGATTTTCAGGTGTACAGTATTTAAGTATCCCAAATGCCGTTAAGATACTAAACACTTTTCATGTATCCATGCCTTCTCTGAGATTCGAATCGAAGCCTATGACAGCTAGCTGGCCTACCACTATACCAAAACGGAAGCACCAAAAAATAGTAACCACACTTCAAATGTCAGATAAATTCGAGTAATCAGAGATCTCTAAAACCTGAATATGTGTATTAACATATAAGACAAATTTGTAGGGTTTCTCGTAATTTGCATAACAAATTATTTTAAGTTTTTGACCTTTCCTGAACCTCTCATCTTCCAATTGCATTTCCTCGCCACGATGCAAATTTAAAGCTAAGCGAAGTGAGTATAAAATCAGACTAAAGGAGTAGTTTATTCAGAGTGTGATTTCGCTAGCCAGCGCATGTTAAGGAGGAAATTTCTCTCAAAATAGCCATATCTGAAACATGTAAGCATTGGTATCAAACACAAACTTTCTAAGATGATTATCTCTATAAAAAACCAAAATCATCTACCATAGTGGATAGTCATTAGAGAGTATTGTATAGTCTATATATTAGGGAGTATATATATATATCTGAGATTCATGCGAAATACAGTTATATACGGGGACAAATATACTCATTGTTCCTGTATATAATTTTGTCTTTCGCATGAATTTCATATATTTTATATATACCTTAATCTATGCAATGTACACACAATAAGCCTTAAGTACTTAGGTTATGAGAATTATGGAACCATAATCAATTGAGCAAATGACACTCGGTTTTTCTTACACAAAATATTTTAAAATTTAAAGCCGTAAATGATTTTATGCATTGTATCTTAACTTTCC
>KK118063.1:12285-24064 GCA_000611955.2 Stegodyphus mimosarum | reverse complement strand
TCTACCATGCGAAATGCACTGCGTATGATTTAAAAACTCGGCCTTGAGCCATAGAACTCAAAGCTACTGTTGAATTCCCTCAGCAACTAGGGCGTGGTGTATCACGGTCCAGTCATGTCGCATCAATGGAGTTGTTTGCACTTTTAAAAGTACTTTTAGCTGTCGTGTATTAGACATGATTGACAGCAAATCAGTAAACTGACAGGCAGCAAATTAGCTCGGCCTTTCAAACCATATCATTTAATAATACGTTGATCTAAAGGTTAAAAATCTTAACTTTTGACATCAGGTTTCTCAGAATATGCTTCATTACTTTGAATCATAAAATCTCGAGACTTACCTGGATCAAATGTCTGACATTTAAAATGAAATTAATTCTATGATACTATGGATTGGTGCAGTTTTTGGAACGTACATTAAGAAAGACACGATGAATGTCACCCTTAACTATATTTGACAGCTGCCATTAAACAGGTCAAGTTTTTAAATCACTTTGTCTGCATGCATATTCTCAAATAAAACAGTAAGTCGAGACAAACTTCGCTTATACTATTTTCATCCGGATTTAAACCTTTACGCCAGTATGGAAGCAGTTAGATAGCATCAGAAAATATCAAGGGAAAACCTTTTTGTTTTTCTTCAAAGAATTTAGAAAGACTCTGTTATCTTGTATAACTAGCCATATGTGTCGAAAGAATGTTTAAAATATGGACCTTAGAATAGAAGGCACTTTAAATCTAGCTTTGAGTTAAATTAATTTAAAATGGCAAATGTTTTCCTTTATAATAATTGTGAATATAATTTAAAAAGTCAGAATTATATGTATTTGAAATTACGTTTATAAAAATAAATAAATATATAAAAAAGTAAGCAAAAGAAGAAATAAAATAAAATAAAAAACCTGTTGTGGATACGACATGACTTCCTTGTACGGCTTATTAAATTATGCACATTTTTTATGCATATCATTTATTTCCTCGAAATTCATTAGAGATATATTTCTCATTTATTCAATTCAATTCTCAATTGGTGCCAAGGATAAAATATATTAAAGCTCAAAATATCTTCCTTAAAAATTGCAAAATACAAAAAAAAAAATAAATAAAATAAAATAAATAAATAAAACACGAAATACAGTTAAAAATAGTTAAAACAAAACAACTTTTACAATTAAATTTAGAGTTTCTATGCAAAAACAAGCAATTCGGCCAGCGGGCAGGAAGACTGATTTTTCGGAGCACAAAACGGAAAGTTTACTTTTGGTCCCATTCGGCAAAAAGACACTGAAGTTGGTGCGCAAACTGACGTAATTCACTAGACTACTGAGAATTTCAAATGTAAACAAATGACGGCCTTGTTAGGCTTAGTACTACTTAAACAACTTTTAAATTGTTGATTATGCTACAACTATTGCATGCAGATTAACTAAAAGCATAAAAACCTTAACCGAGACATGAGAACAACGTAATTCAATCACTTTTAAAGCAAAAAATGCACAATTTACCAATATATAAGAATAAAAATACTGAGCTCACCGAGCAGGGTAACAGAGTGGGTATATACTATATATATGTTTGGTGTGCTCGACTGCAAGCAAAAAGGAAGGTAGTAGTCCCATATACAAAATTTCAACGTTCTGGGGTTATCATTTTTGAGTTATGCGATATACATACATACGTACGTACAGACATAGCGAAAAAATGTTTTCTGAATATATTTTAAATCCATTTTACAATCCGTTTTGAAAAAAAGAGTCCTTTATTCTGCCCCATACTTACAGATGTCCCGCAGAAGCATCTTTCAAATAGATTCGAAAGCGGTCAAAATGGATATTTTTGTTGGACTATGATACCTAAATTTTCCGCGAATACAATACTTCCTTTACTTCGTACAAAGACGTAAGAAGTAGTAAAATAAGGAGAACTCAATAATCTAAATTGAGAATAAAATTAAGAAAAACAGAAATTGTCTCTTTAGTCCGAAAAATTTCAGAAAAAATTGTTGGCAAGATACAGGCAGGCACATGAAAGTTGCCTGAAATATCTTTCTCTGCTAGACATGATGAACGAACGCATCAAGAAGAATATACGTCCTGATCCCGCTACCGTAGCTGCACAAAGCACTTGAAGCAAGTCCAAATCGCTTTAAATAGCTCTTAAATTGCCGCGTGTACTTAAAATTTGAGTTCATTTAAAATCTGTTGAAAATTGAACAACTTTTATTCCGTAAAAAATAGTATGTAAAATACTTTTCGCCCATCGTGCTTTGGGAGAGGACAGGTATTGCCTGTTCCAAATACAGATAGCATCATTTCTATAAAAGCGCTTCCAATGAGAAACAAGAACACAGAGATTTAAATCAATGTGACATTTTGTTGCTAGCTTTGCTAGAACATTAACATCATTTGAAAAACTTCCACAGCATCCACGAACGTAAGCAAAATGAAAGTCAATATCAAAATCTTGCAAGGTCTTAATAATAATATGAATTTCAACAGCAAGTTTCTCTGAAATACTAATTTTCTATAATAACTGTGGCGGAGAAAGAGAATTACTACATAGTAAATTGCCAGTTGATCTCATACCGCTACAAGAATTTTGAACCCACTTCACAGCAAGGCTTAAGCATAGCAACTCGACCTGAAAAACAGAACATTTATCATTAATTCTGTACTGTTTGAAATATCTTTCTTGTTTATCTTCATAAACAACAAATGAGAGACCAACCTTATTATTCATCGTACTTCCGTTTGAAAAACAAAAATTAATTTGTACTCTTCAAAAGCAGCATCGGAATAACCAACAGTGGGTATATGATTCCTACTAAAAGGATACGGCAAAGAAGAAACTGGAAGAATGCAGTCAAGAAAATTTCATGAGGGTTGTTTGGAAATGCTTTCTTTCATTGCAGTATTGCTCCGAATTTCAATATGTAGGGGTGGAATGCCAGTTACAGTAAAGAGTGCCTCGTAACTAATAGTCCTGTAGCCACGAATAATTCTTAAAAGAAATCCGCTTTGAATTTTCCTTAGAAGCTTTCAGTTTACTTCTCTCAGTAAAGAACTGCTCCAATTTCTTGGTGTATAGGAAATAAGCGGCACTATTCCTTCCCTATTTTAGAACATCTTTTTTAACTATGTAAGTGTTTTTAGAAGTTTTAAATAATTCCGAGAATATCTTTTCGCATTTTCCTGAGAGATGGAAACATAATAATACATCAATTGAAATTTGTTATGCAAAATAACTTCTAAATTCTTTATTTGAGTAACTCCTTCTATAGGAATGTTCCCGAGTAATAATTTTATTTTGCATTCAGTATTCGTATTTTTATGTATCATCATAACTTTGCTTTTAAGCGGATTGAATTTAAATTTGTGAAATTTAGACCACTAAAAAGTAGTGTCAAGTAACTTTTGAGACAAAGAACAAACATCAACGAAACTTTTGCATTGAACGATTAAAAGCACATCATCTGCAAAAGCGATTTTTAAACAGTTCTGAAAAGCAGATAGTTCACACAAAAAGTCATTAATTACAAGTTTCCACAAAAAGAGTCCGAAGACTGATCCTTGGGGACATATCTTTTCCAAACTACGTATATTCATTCGTAATATCGCTTACAAAAAGTTCTACAGTGCGAGTTTGCAAAAAATTCTTAATAAGGTAGAAGATGTTCCTGGGTACATCAACACGTTCCAATAAATTTATGGTTCCTGACCAACGAGCATTGTCAAATGACCTTTTTACCTAGAAATAATAAAATAGTGACGTAGTTTTTCAGTACCTTTCTTTACTATGTAATATAAGCGAAGCTTCAGCTGAACGCTGAGGAGCAAAGCCATATTGATCCTCATCCAAAATGTATTTCTGCTTCTTAAATGCCAATTCAGTCTGTTTATGCAAAATGTTTCGAGATATTTACCGAATGTTTCGAGATTTATGCAAAATGTTTCGATTATTTAAATGTATGCCAGAAAACTGATAAATCTGATATTTTCAATACTAGACCACTTCAGTATTTTTAGGAATAGTCGCAATTCTAGCTGTCTTCCACACTACTGGAAAGTATTTTTGATCTAGTCAGGCATTAAATAATTTATAAAAGACGGATGACGGACATCGTGAAGATTTCGAATCATATCATTTGTAATTCTGTCCAGTCCAGGAGTTTTATCTAATTTTAAACCCTTTAATAACATCATCAACTTCAGTTATAGAAAATGGAGATTCATAATCTGCATCATAAGAAGAAGTCATCTCAGAGCGAAAAGTTTAATGAATTTTCTTATCATGAACTGCCGCTTTTTTGCCGTTAAATTTTTGGCTATGTTTGAAATTTGCTCATTAAAAACTAGCATACTTAAGTAAATGTCTCGAAAAACTGGGCAATTAAGTTTGCCACTTTTAGTGACTAAGCTCTTTGGCTACTTTAATAAGGAGGTATTTTAAGTTACATATTTATGTAAATTATGCACATACACGGTCTCAAAGTTTTGCTGTTTAGTTTAATATGAATCTTCCCATCTTTCAATAGAAGCTGCAAACCCGATTGTCCTGTTAGTCCTGGGCTAAAGTATTATTCCATTATTTGCTTGTGGTCTGACTCTCTTTCTACATCTTCAGAATGTCCTTGGCGGTTCCAACAGGCATGGATTCTTTGTGTACTTCTCCTCACAATAAAAAAATTATAATTACCAGAGCCGCCCAGCTGGTGTAGTGGTTAGCGCCGCTGATTGCCGTGCCGAAGGATCTGAGTTCAAATTCCGGTGAAGGCATGGATTGTACAATGTTGGTAAATGTATAGTGTCCGTGCGGCTTGGGAGCACTTTAAACACGCGGGGCGTCGAAAGTCCTCTCGGGATGTTAGTGTTAGAGGAAGACGGTGGGCCTTGGACCCGTTCCCCCGGGGTGCTCTCCTTCAAAGTTCTGGGCGGAACTGAGCTAAATCGCACTGTCACCTGTATTTTGCTCAAGGCTGTTGCCAACGGCAGCCGTAATCTTTTCTCCTTGTCACGAGGAATTTCGTAGGTTTGGTCAGATTATACATCAGATAAGTGTGCATCAGTCAACAACGGTCATCAGTACTTAACAGAGAAACTTAAGTTTAAACTTTGGATTTCCTTATATTTCCCCTTAAGTAGAATTTACAATTTTTTTTTAGTAATAATATAACGGAGTCGAAATCGCTTATAACGAGCGTGAACGGACCGCGATATTTGTTCGTTATAACCGAATGCTCGTAAAAAACGGATTCATGAAAAAAAAATCGTAAAAATTCGTATATATATGTATATATATTATATACACTTCATTTATTTTTTATTTCCGTACAGCGCAAAACAAGTTCGTTACTTTGCTTTGAATTACTTTATTGTCTCTTCTTGTATTATTGTTCTTCGGTGAAGATTCATGGACCGAAAAACATCGTCATTTGTACCTCTGGCTTCAAAAAACGTTTGAAGTTTCTCTACGCACTCAAAAGCCATTGAATATGTTTGCTTGAAATTCTTTACATTCGTCGTTATCATCGTCCTTTCATTACATTTTTTCATCTGTTTTAGCTTGAATTTCAGCTACAGTATCCTCGGGAGTAGATAATCTCGGAAATGATAACATTGGCGTCAACAGATACATAATTTTCAAATTCTTTCCTACTCATTCCCAAATTTTCCCTTACTCTTAATTCTTTTTCTTTCGTAGTGATTAGCCGTTCTTAAGAGACGTCCAATCCAGCTTTATGGAAGCAGCTGATAATGCGTGATGATGGAACGTTTTCCCGTGCATCGTTCATTAAACGTATCACTTCGAGTATGTTTATATTAGCATTTGAGGTTATTCCTATTTTTTCTCTTCTATCGAGGAGCATCAAAATCAAGTGCTTACGAAAGTTTGATTTAAAACTTCTGATGATCCCTTGGTCCATAGGATGGATAACACTTGCGGAATTCGCTGATAAAAATTCAATCCTGATCACTCCCCAAAATAAAAAAAGCCGCCGTTGCGTGTTCTCAGGATTTATAACTCATTACTATCTTTCGATTGATTTCGGAATGTTAAAGGAATGTTTCCAAAAAGGAACAACTGAGCTGAAGAGGTGAAGTCAATACGAATTTTATGAATCATAAAAATATTGTTCATTATAACCGGGGTTTGCTCGTTAAAAGCGAGTTATGCTTCTATAGACTTAGCATTGTACCAACTCAGTATTTTCGATTTCCCTGTTAAATCCCGGTTATCGTTGAAACAGGGTTCGTTATAAGCACTGTATTAAGAAATAACGTATGTTTACATGTACGGTCTTTTCTTCCTTCTCCTTTTTTATACACAGACACATTTTCTGCGCCGTCTAAACAGAAAGTAAAGCAAATTTAGTTTCGCATTTAACGTATTGTAATGTGGGGCGAAATTCTTGGGGGAGCCGAAATTAATGATGAAGCGAGTTTATAACGCAGAACAATTTTAAGCCCAACCGAGCTTTCATTTTGAGGGACATTCACTGTAAATTTTCACTGTCAGAAACATTCTTAAAGGGAGTTTCTAGTTAATTTCATACTTTACTCTTACTAATTTCCACTGCTGACGAATAAGGGAAGCGCAACATAACTTTGACTGATATTTTGAAATCATAGAACTAAGCTCTCCCTCACCATTTCCCATTTCAAATCATTTTCTCTAAAAATCTCCGAATTCTTGATTCTTTTTCAATGTTTCTACATTCCTCAATAGAATTCATTGCCTATTACAATCTGATTTGCTTTCAGAAAAGCATCGATAAACTTTATAACACGGTAGCTTTCAAAGTTAACCTTTTAAGAAACTGTAAATAATTTGGCGTAGGGGAATACATGGACATACATATAGCCATTTTACCTTAAAACACTTATATGCTTCTGTCATAAACTTCATTCTCATCTAAACACCTTGTAAGGTTTATTATACGTTTTCTAACAGTTATTTTAAGTTTTGTTTCTTTCCTATCTTATTATAATTTCAGTTTACAATTTCCTGCCAGAATGCGAATTCAGAAACGCAGAGAATGCAAATGAGTGCTATTTAAGTCGTGACTTAACCGACTTCAAGAGAGAGAGTCTGATTTCCTGACTAGCGCGCGTTTGCCTTCTGGCCACATCTCTCTTAGCTGTTACTACGCTCGACCATATCTAGACCCTTGCTAGGCTTCGCCGATTCAATTAATACTTAGGGGCCAACTAGTTAGATTCTGATAGCTACGGCTATATTTCTTAAGAGGTTTAGTTAAGTTAATTTTAGTTCAAATTATTAGTATTTAAGTTCAAGCCCGAGTGGCGGCTTTATTGTAAAGTTCCAAGTCGGGACTGATTGTAAATATATTGAATAATAAAGGGTTTTAAACCTTTCTCAAGTCTTACGTGTTCTGTTCACACTTAAGCTATTATTCGCTTGTTAAGTGTCCGTGGGGTTCGGAGTGAGAACTTAAGATTTAAAGAGTTGAACCCTACAACCTTTTAGGAAAGTTCCCACTCTAGGTTTCAGACATATATTTTCTAATGTTTAAAACTGGGAAATTATCGTTTATCTGGTGCCATTTGTAAAATTTGTGAACTATTTCATGATCATTTTCATTTCATTTCTGGCTGATAAAATTACGAGACGAACGCGATATTCAAACAAAAGTTCTATTGATCTAATTTTAGATTCCCTACATTTGATAGCGGATTTTGTAATGAAGTTGAAACTGATTTGGCCTTTTAACAGCACTCGTTATTTATCTAACTCTCTCATATTATTTTTAGTATTACTCGAAAGAAAGTGACAAATCTAATAGTAAACGTGTTAGAACACTAAATGTGTATAAAAAGTACTAGATTAGTACGAAATTACTAGGAGTGATGACTCTGATTCGAACTATCATCTGATCAATTTGAAAAAGGAACATGCCTGTGAAAAATTTAAAAGTAAAAGAAAAGCAACATTAGTTTGCACATTTTGAAATAATATTTTATTAAAACTGAGAGCGATCAGGCATAAGTCCCTCTTCTTCAAGACCAAAAATACTTCTGCATGCAAATGTTAAGCAGATCGCTTTCGAAATCGATAAAATTTTATTCAAAATCTAAGCGAAACTAAGCTTGCCTTTTAATCCAGTTTTATATCATTTGTTATTCCTGATTTCCTAATGGAACTCACTTTTAGAAAATTTTCTTTTAGAAAAATTCTGCTTTAAGAAAAATTTGCGAAAGCATTCATAGATTATTATAAAATAATACGTTGTGCAATTTGTTATATCATGTGGTTCTGCGTTACATTTCTTTGATAAAAAATAAAAAATGCAAGACGCAGATTACAATGAATATTATGCAGTTCTCCTTATCTGCTGCGATAGTTTTCCAATAATAAAGAATATTCTACGAAAAAATTCCACCCCCTTCCCCCGAAAAAAGAAGGAAAAAAGAAAAAAATCTTACCCTTGTGGTTTTTTCCTAATTGCAAAGGAAACACTGCTTAGGTCTAGAACAATGTTTTATTGCAAAGGGGGATTTACGTTTGCTTTTCCCATTTAAGCATTTGCTTTCCATAATTGAGAGATTCTGGTAACGAAATCCTATGATTCATGTCAAGGCAGGTGTAAAAATAAATAATTCAGTTCGTTATAGAAAAATGCTGCAGTTATTAACGAAGATTAAGTTAAGATTTATTATGACGTGGGAAGAAAATAGTATTCTTCTAAATTCTTACCTCCTGTCTATACAACTGAGTACAATGAAAAGCTAGCTGAAATTTTTTAGATAACTTTTTTTTTGTTGTTGATTTATGAATTACAGGAATGAAAAATATTTCTTAACTGAATGTTTGACTAACTCACTATTGCACTGAAATGAAATCCATGGACTGTGAGTGATTAAGGATAAATATAAGCTCCAATCAATTTACATAGTGATCATGTCGACTAATATATATATACTGCTACCTTTTTACTGCACTTCCGAAAGAAACCAATTCCAATAAAGTTCCAATTGTTAGATGGTAATAGACACTTATGTCGGATCTGTTTCGTAAGATAACACTTCTACATTTACCACCTCATTTAGCACCGCAGAGGCTTTCTTAGAAAGAAGTCACTGTATTTTAAATCCTTTTTCTTTCTTTCTCTCTCCCTTTTTAAAAAAAAGAGAATATTTAAAATTTTCGGGCAAAATTTCATACATTAACTACTAACCTATGGATGATAACGCCCATATTAGTTTACATAAGATTACTTGGTTAAGAAAAAACACACGAGGACTGTTTGCCTAAACCATGCCTATGTGGAGAACTTCCTGAGTGAAACTGGTTTGTATCCACACTGCATTTGGGAAAAACGGCCATGTAGCCATCCCGTTCATTAGGATTTGAGCCCGGGTGGAACTGTAAGAACTCAGCGTTCTTATCCATGCGTCCAGTGGTGAGCCCAAGTAGGAAACTATGGTTTAAAACAGGTATTCTCAAATTCTTAAATTTTGACCACATAAATCAAAATAAAAAAAATATACCTATCGTCATGGACCAAAAGGGGCGTTACACTTATATTGAAAATTCATTTAAATCTTTTATGCAAAATTTGTACCGCGAAAAGTAATGTAATGTGCCATTAATGGTTTGAAAAACCATGGTTTGAAGGATAAAAATTTAATGCTCAAACTCCATCGGCATGCTTACAAGAATTACAAATGAATGTTAATGTAGAATTTCATTAATGTTACCTTGAGTAACTGTCTGCAGTTTTGCAGACGGGAACATTTATAAAGAGTTATTTAATTTACGATTTTCAATAATAAAACATCTGTTTCACTAACTACTTGAGTAGAACTGATTTTAACAAAGTTTGTTTAGCTAAAAAGCATTACACCATTGCTCATTTTTTACTGTAAAAGGCGTTTTTCTAATCCCATTAGATTATTTAAAAACACTTATTGCTACTGAAATCCCAGAAATGTCAAACACAGCTAAACTAAGAAATGTTTGTTTTAAATATAAATTCAGCATACAATTAGTTAATGGTATTTTAAAGCTGTTGTCACGAAACTGTCAAGAGTTGTCAGGACTGAGTGTTCACTGCATATTCTTGGCAAACATCTTCGTGAACTCCTTAAATCCTGATCTGGAACAGGGAGCTGAATGCAGCTATGTTCTGTGGTAGAATATTGTGATTAAGTGGTAGAAGAACTGCACTTTAAAGGGATTTAAAATCCTCTTTTATTAAACCACAATTATTTACAACCACTTCCCAACTCGGGAGGGATACAGATAAAGTAATGACCGCCACTTGGGTCTAAACTGAACAATCAGATAAATTTAAACTAAAGCTAAATAGAAATTAAGTAGTCGTTGCTCACAGAGCTATAACGCGAGGTTGGCATCTAAACTAAATGGTGCGTAGCAAGGTTTAACTAATGCTGACGCACTTAGAATTTCTTCAATAAGTGAAAACGTAACAGCGCTACGGCTTAGAATTTAAATACTAGCTGGTCAGGCGAACCTTGAGCAGAGTAACAGTGGTCTGAGACTAAAAACTCTCTCACGCTGATTCTACCTTTCGTTTAAATACTACTTGGCTCCACTTCAAATTAGCATAAAGCTGAAACGCGCGCTTATTCTGACGGGAAGTTGAAATCAGAAGAGATAGAAAGAGTCTAAATTAAAATAAAACTTTGTTAGTTTAACTAAAACCTTACAGAGTTACTAGCTTTTTGTGGCTGTATTACAGATATATTAAAATATAATCACGGATAAAATTTCGGTAACTGCGAATGAATGGGATTAAGTACAATCAAAAATTAAAAACAATATGAAGAAACACATAAAAGCAATTCTTTCGACTTGTGAAACTTTAAAATGTTCAAATTGATATGTTTATTGCAATATGTCGTTTAACTTGCTATTAAATATTTAATGTAAGAAAAGTTACGTATTTGATGCGAACTTCGACGTAATTTCTTTTACTTTTATAAATAACATTATATAGTTCCACCGCCTTATCCGCGACCATGAGCGCAAACATGCATGCGCCATTAGGATCGAATTATTCTCAAAATAGGGTGGAAGGATGAGGACTTTTTTTCCTTCCAGCATATCTCTTTCCGGAGAAGAGAAGACTTTCACAGGACCTTTCACGTCGCAGCAAGTAATAACAACCCTTTTGGACGCGTTTATGTGTTTTGGCAGAATGTCAGCCAGGGTTGCGTTTGACACGGTCGAACTATAGTTTGACCACAGTAGCTGCGACATGAGCGCAAACACGGATGCGCCATCCGGACCGATTTATTCATGAAATAGGGAGGATGAACACGAATCATGTAATAGAGTTTTCCGTTCTTATTTTCTCCCTGCTTATTTTGGAAGCATTTAAAGAGCCAGAATTAAAACAAAAATTATTCTTAAGTAATCTAAGCTGAAATATTGACCATCATTTGTAATTTATTGTTTCATTGCATTGTGTTTAATTTTGTGCAGTTATTTATTTATTGGTAAGAAATGAGTATTTTCAGAACATAATGTAACGATAAATTGTAATAAATAATTGTTATTTTATTTCAATTTTTCTTATAATTCCTTAAGCGTTATATTTTATTGCATAATTTTCGTAGTGAATGAATTCTAATAATATTAATATAATTGGCTGCAATAATTTTTTAGTATTATATATGGTTATAATATTATTATAATTGGTTATAATACTTTTAGTACAATGAATTCTGATAATATTAATATAATTGGTTGTAATAATTTTATAGTATTATATATGGTTATAATAATTTTATAGT
>KK118063.1:0-12096 GCA_000611955.2 Stegodyphus mimosarum | reverse complement strand
TTATTTAATTAATTATAATAATTATGCAGTAATAAATGATAGTTTTAGTTATTTAATTAATTATAATAATAAATGAGTATTATATTTATTTAATTATTATACTGTAATAAATAATCATTATATTTCTTTCTTATTTTTTGTGCTAAAATCAAATGCAATATTATTCATACTGGCTGGAAAGAAAGCACGAAATTTATTTTAAGGGGAAAAAAAAACGAAAAATATTCTGATAATTGTAATACTGGTAAATGTTACAATCACAGAACTGGCAAACGTCGTGTGTGATCAACTACGATCAGGATATAACAAGCTCAAATAAGGTCGAAACTTGTTAACCATTTTTTTCTATACTGCAAAAAATATACTTCTGCTAAAAATTTTGCAGTTCAAGGATTTTTAGTGTTCTCTCTCTCTCTGTCTTTTTTTTTTTTTTTTCTTTGTTTTTTTTTTTTTTTTTTTTTTTTGTTTGTTTTTTTAGTAAGCAATGAAATACGCATTGTTGATATAAAATTCATAAGTTCATAAGTTATGAAAAATATTCAATATGCTAGGTTTCCAGGTTTCAAATCAATAAGAATCTTAATTTCTGCTCATTAAAGCCAAAGGTACGAAAAGCACGTGATGGCAAAATCGTCCATAAATCAATACGAATCTTAATTCCCTACTCTTTAAAATCAAAGGTACGAAAAGTATGTGATAACAAAATCACTCATGACCTTCCATGACTTCCGTACAGTGTATTGCTTTCCTTCGGCAGTAAATTCCTTCTTTCTGGCGAGGAATTCTCAATATAACACCTCACTAGTCAAACTATACTACGTAAGGTATGCAATGTGTCTACAAAGCTTTAGGACTAATCTTTTTTTACAATTTTCAGCAAGCCTGTCAAACGACATCTGACAACATTTATTACTCACATCTCAAACTGCTTTTTCTATAATAAAGTCTGCTTCAAGACAGACTTTTCATCGCAGTTAATTGTTTCTTTGATCCAGTGAACATCTGTTGTCATGGACTCAATATAGTCGAGAAAAAAATATCAATAAAAGTTTACTTGAAAGCCGGAATTAATCTTTATTTTTCCAAACAAATTTTGATTGGAGATAAAACTTTGTTCTTTTGCTTTTAATCCCAAGATAAAGCGGCAAGCATTATGCTTTAGATTGGAGAAGTTTCTCTACAATTACCAAAACTTCAAGTAAAGTCACTGTTCTAGACGTTCTTTGATTGGAAAGGGAAAATTAACAAAGAATTTCGTTGTGAGAGACATATGGTATACTCCGTATTTTATGAAGACGAAAGGGACGTACTTTTCAAGAGAATTCTGCGTGTTATGCCTGAAGAAGGTCAATCGAATTATTGCTTTCCGCCGCACAGCCGCGCTTATGCTTCATCACACAATTCAATTCTCGTCAAGTAATTTCCAACAAAGAAAAGTGTCATATTTCTCACCCCCTTATTCACCACATTATTTGACACATGGAGACTACATTTTCGTCTCTATAGCAAAGTCACACTTCAGAGGTGAATATTTTAATAGCATTAAAGAAGTTCAGAAAACCACGAGCAAAGTTTAAAAGGCCAAGCTTAATCCCAAAAGACGAATTTTTCGAAGGACTCAAGCAGTTGCATGAACGCGGCAGGTGTTATATATAATATTTACAAGAATTGCATATCGAAGGACATCGGAAGTATTTCCGCTTTTGTACGAATTTAAATCGAATTTGTAGACAATCTAAATTCGTTGTAATCATACTCCTAGTAAAATTGAAAAATGTTTCAGGTATGAGAGTAGCTCATATATTTCTGAGTTATGCTCCATTGTTTTATTATATTACATTTCATCTGATTAGATTTATGAATGGGAAATGTGAGTGAATGTATTAATAGCGAAAGCGCATTGTTAAGATAAATATGGTGGCTCTTTCCAAATGGAAACGGGACAAACTGTATAGGTCTTTTTTTACTCCTAATAATTTAATTTTTCATCTAATTAGCAAAATAATAAATTAAAAACCAAGAAATAAATAGAAAAAAAAATTTGAAAGCCTTCAGTTTTTATATTACGCCCAAAGGGGCGTTTTTTCATTTGCATATGTATAAACGTTTCTACAGCATTTGGGCTAATACCGATTTAGGCTAAAAATATTTAAAAACAGCATATCTTTATAATTTCCGATAGACAGTCTCGCGCGCTGGCGATCAAAATATTTTATTCCGTAGAGTGAGTTGCCACTGCTCGCTTGAAATCGCTGAGTTTCTTAATAGAAAATACGTTAAAATTTAAAAAGTGTGAAATACATAATAAAACAAACTCGAAATTGAAGATTCTGGCTTCCAGGTGGCTATATTCGGTGGGGGGACGAAGTTATTCAAAATTTCATGGCTCTACGTACCATTCTTTTCTTCATAGAGGGAGAAACATACATACATTCATGCAGATTCTTCATTATTTAAATTCTTTAACTATAATACAGGGCGATAACATTTTGGTAGCACAATCTGAGAAGTGATACAGCAGTTTATAGTGATTCGACGCAAAATGCCGTTTCAAGACTAATAGGCCTTCTGGGTTAACGTCCGTTTGGACTAAAAATACGAAAAGTAGTCGAATAAAATAACACTATTGAATTTAAAATAATATAATAAATTGATATCACATGATTGAAGAGGACAAAATAATAACAATAAAATTTAATAACAAAATAGTTTAATGAATAACACTGAAATTTAATAACAGGAATAAAACAATAATAATAGAACAAAAAAGTATGAAAAAGTAAAAATTTTAATATTAACTGAATTTTACAAGTAAATAGTTAATGCAGAGAAAATAAAATTGTTTAGTAAAATCATAACTGTAATTTTATTCTTTATCTGATTATTTCCTCCTACTTACTTTTTCATCGATTGTTCTAACCATCGGATTTCATTTGCAATGTGGTACTTAAAACTAGTCTTAAGGAATCTTAGGATAATCGATGAACTGTCATTAGAACGCTTCTTCTTTTTTTCTTTTTTTTTTTTTTTTTTTTTTTTTTTTTTTTTTTTTTTTTTTTTGATAATGTCAAAAAATATTGCGTCTAATTTTTATGACAAATGTGTAGGCACAGGAAACCACGTGCCCTCCGTACCTTCTTTTTATTATTATTATTATTATTTTAACAAGAATGTAATTCCTCTTAAAATGTCTAGTACGGCCATATCTATCATAGGCTTATCTTCTAGTAGGCGTAACGAAATTTGTAAAATTATAATACAGGAAAAAGTATTGAGGAAAGTAAAGGAGGCGGCATAGTTGCCAAAAAATGCAAATAGTATGACATCGTGCGATTATTATTTTTCTCAAAAACAACGAAAAAAACGATAAATGCAAACATTTAATATTAATGAAGGTGATAACTCTTTAATGCTAATACTTGTCAGCACCTTTTAGTCTTGCGTCTACATGGCATCCGGTGTTTAAATCATGCTGCCACTTACTAATCCGAAATTCTGAGCAATGCAGATTTAGTTTAAAAGAAATAGGAAATTTTAAAATTTTATAAAAACAGATTTAATAAGTGGTTTAAAATACCTAATTGTTAAAAGAATATTCCTTAGGTTTATGTGGATAAGTAGCAAATGTTCTATGTGCGATCCTTTTGCAATCAGTGCTATAATTCTTCCCAAGCACGTCTCAAGATGTATGTGCATGCCAACAACGCAGCAACTGTTGTGATACTCTGCTAAAGATCATACAAACTTGTAGGCAGCGGAAGAAAAAAAAGTAAGGTCTTGGTGTATTTTTAGGTGTTTTAAAATGACATTATTCATCAGAAAAAAAAATTATTTTTGCATATTCAAGCATACAAAAAGCTTTTTCTGCTTAATTAGCGGTTTTATTGGTCGACTGACGTCAAGAGCGCTCATGTGATACTGACGTCATAAAAACAAAAGGCAGAGACGTAAACTTGAAAATTTCTGCTTTTACAACAAACAGTCTTAAACGTTTTCTGAAGTGAAAAAAAACCACATCATTTCGATTTAGCATTTAATCTGTGAATTTCTTTTAAGCTAATCCTTATGAAAATATCTTAAAGAATTTTGTAAGTGTTCTATAAACTATGCAGCGATCTTCCATAGAATTCTCTACAATTTTAGATGTAGCTTCTGCGTAGCTACATACATAGATTCTGTAGAGTTATGTGCGGATATTCGACAGAGATTTATCGAGAGATTCTAAAAAAAATTTCACAGTTTTTAAAGGTCGTATCATACACTTAAAACATTTCGGAAGAACAACTGTTTAGTACAATTTTTCTACTTTGCCTCATGATACCAATTACCAATCATCACGGATCACTTCGAGGTTAAGAGGAAACTAATTCTCCATTACAAATAACGGTTGATGCTGGGGGATTCGATGCTATAGCTGACTGATCGTTGAAAACAAGCAACACAACAAACGAAAGGAAAGGAAAAAAAGAAATAAAAAAGGAAGGAAAAAATCTTGAGTCTTTTTTTCAATGGTAAGGCAGGCAAAACCAACCAAAAGATTTCCACAGAAAATATCAGATTCAGTTTATATAAAACTGGGCCATAGTTCTAAGGAATTCCAAACAAGTTTCCTTGTTTTTATTTTCTCTAAAAGATTCAATAGAAACTTTGAGTATTTAACAACATTATAAAAGTTAACAAAATTTTCTTTCGGGATTAAAAAAAATTAATTAAATTAAAATTTTTTAATAAAATTTTTAATCTGAATTTTGAAACTTTTTATGATACTAGGGGGGGGAAGTTCGGAACACGTGGTGATTTTTCGCCCTCTAACAAAAATTTCAATAGTGTTTAGATCTTAAAACTATTGTATTTAAATGCAATTAAATATATTTTAAATAGTAGTTCACATTAATTAAAATTAAGAAACCATTTCACTTATCAGGAGTACATATAATTAAAACAATTACCGGTATTAATTATAATTAATCCATTTCACTTATCAGGAGTACATATAATTAAAACAATTACCGGTATTAAAGTTTTATAATTAATAGTATAAATTAAATTTTAAATTAATTTTATTATTTATATTTGTTTTACGCTTTTACGAGATTTAATATTTATATTATATAAGAAATACTCCCCAAAACGTTGCACACAATGTTATATAAATACTGAAGTTAAAAAAACATTTAAAGTGAGAGAGTATAGAAAAAAAAATGAGCAATTCAGAAATAATTCAGCTGTTATGAATACAAAGTGCTTTTCTATATTCCATAAAGCACATTGGAAACTAAAAATTTGCTTTAATTACAGTTTGAAAAACTTCAAGATCTCTGTAGAGTACCATTCTATAAAGGCTTCATAAAATTTCTATATGATTTTACGAAACAACATTTTTATAGATTTCTATTCTATGAAAGGTTTATAGGGTAAGCTTTATAGAATTTTAAGGAGAAGAATTTCTAAAGAGGATTACCTATAAAGATTTATAGGAATTTCTATGAAACTCTTTCAGCCTGTATTTTTTTTTTTTTTTTTTTCATAAGGGATGCCCATAATAGGTAATTCTAAAACTCACAAGCCCATGACAGCCATCTTCGTCTATGCAAAAAGAAAATTTTCTGCAGTAGTAGTCACATTCATTACAGAACTGACAGTTAATATTAGTAATAAAAGTATTTGTAAAAGCATTCCAGTAGAGTTCAGATTCTCAACCTTTTTTTTCTCCTTGCACCCCTTTTAACACTCCTAAACAATCATATCTCCCTTCCATTCCCAAACTTGAAAAACAGGTATACATTTAAGATACAATAATAAGCGGAACAAATATAACTTTAGAAGTCAAATAACAAAAATCAGCATTATAATTTCAAATTTTCACAGACTAGTTTCCATGGTTTGACGGAACCATCAGCCTCAGCTGCAAAAGCACAAATGAACCAGATAAGGTATAATAATAAGATAAGGTATAATGATTATACCCGAGATAAGGTATAATGATTAGATAAGATAAGATAAGAACGCATGGACAGGAGACAAGCTACTGGCGCCATCTGTTGATGACACCAGAACTAAAACATAATAACAGCTTGTCTCCTGTCCAGGGTTTCTTATCTTATCTAATCATTATATCTTATCTCGTTCATTTGCGTTTTTGCAGCTGAGGCTGATGGTTCCGTAAAATCATCGAAACTAATGAAAATTTGAAAATATAACACTGATTTTTGTTGTTTGACTTCTAAATTAATACGTATACATTTATTTAAGTTTACATTATTCTTCAATGTGTTTTATAAATTAAACAAGAAAAAGTATAGAAATTGTTGATAAATACTAAAATAAAAGTAGTTTCTTATAAAATAAAAGTAAATACTTAACAGGTAAATAAAAGGCTGATCGCATTCTTCCCTGAAATTATAAAATTCGCTCTAGGAGAAATTTCCAACTGGTTGAGAGTCCCTGCTGTAGAGGATTACGTATAAAATTCTATAGGAATTTACACAGAACTCTATCAGCCACTATAAAAAATTTTCATACGAGAACGATGCACATGTAAAGGCTATATTTTTAATATTAACATTCTTTTATCTCCTGTACAGACTGTAAAGCAGATAGAATTTTACAAATTATTTCTTGTTAAGTACGCTTTCTATTTCTGTTCTTCAGATCAGACTTTAAATACCGGCTATATATTTTTTCAATAAATAAACGGATATGAAATTTTTAACATTTCTTTATGTTCATATTAAATTTCAAAATTTTAATAAAATATTCATGAACTCTGAAATTCAGTATCTCGGAGAAATTCAAAACTGCATCCTCTGAGAAAAACAGTTAGTCTGTTGGAAAGAGAAATTTTCACGTTTTACCCACCTTCATTGGGTGGGGGGTATATTTGTGCGTGGGGGAGAACTCGTTTATATCAGTGCTTAATTTTCCCTACGGTACTAAAAAAAACTACTGAAATTTTGTCATCGTTTGCTTTTACAAAATTCAAGTGAAAATCCTTTATCAAGTTGTTATGAGATAATATAAGCATTAACGTATATTTTGCAAATATATATTTATTCAAGTGCCGTTTAATATTGTATTAGAGCAGATTTTGTGTAAAATGGCTGTTGCTCCAATAGATTTATAGATTAAATACGTCTAAGAACCAAAATCATTCATTGCAACTTCTATTTGATGCAAAAACATCAAATGGTTTATTCTTGGAACATTGATTAGTTTGGCTTGACTGATCACGGCAAAGTACACGAGGGCTGTCTGCCTAGAGGGAGGGATGCCTTAATGGAAGTCTTTCTAAGAGAAAGTGGTTTGTACTTAACGTTATGCATGAGCTTATTTGTGGAAGAAGATTCTTGAAAAAAGTAACTTTCCTAAATCTTTTTAAGGACTGTTAAAACTATTCTGATATTCCAATTTAGAAGATACAGAAGTTCCCCACTTTACGAACTTTCTTAAATATCAACAAACATGTTCTCAAAGAGTGAATTTTGTTTGGAATTGAAAAGAAAATAAATAATAGCAAAAATGGTTGATAAAAAGAGTAAATCAAACGGTGATAAAGGCCGTGAGAAAAAGCAACAAGTCATTTCTTTTAAAGCAAAAGTCACTGCAATAAAATGTCTTAAATATGGTGAGAAAAGGATGAATATCACACTTTCGAACGATATGAATCTTCCGACAGAGGAACCATTCTTAAGAAGCAAAATCGCATGGTTGAATATCTCAAAGTTGCAATGCCGATGCAATCAACAGTTATCAGTCAAAGGGGCAACGCCAATGCAGTCAAAAGACCTGATATATCAAGAAGAGCAACAGAGAGCTTGCCTCAGTTCAAAACTTTAGTGCAAACTTAATGACAGTATCGTTTTCCAAGTTTGGAGAAGGCCTCACATTTTTTGGAAAGTAAGGCCCTAATTCTGAGAGATCTGTTAAAGTAAAATCCCCTGAATTGTATACCTGTGAACGATGGCATGCAGTGCTATAATTCTATTTATGAAATGAGAAAAAGAAAACCTCTTCAGACAAAATTAGGCTGTTATTTTCTGAAAAAAGACACTTCAGAAATCGGTGTTCATGGGTCATCAAATATGCTAGCTCCTTCCACATCTCATAGAGCCTCTTCATCACAAATGTCCTTCTTCCTTGTAGACGAGCCTTCAGAGGGCAAGTCAGACGTTGACTCACCCTCACCTATATAACGATGAACTAGCTTTATCCTCATCCCATCCACATATGCCTTAATAGATGACAATCCTTGATACATACTGTAAAGCAAAGCAGTTTCTTATTTACATTTATGATTTTTTATTTAATATAATGTCTTGCATTTAAAATTTAAAATGCATTATTTATTTTTTTTAATTGTATAGAATTTATAGCTGATATCTCACGAAGATTGTTATGAGATATTCGTAGCATACTTGTAGAGACATTAGGTTATTTCGAAGAAGGAGACAGAAAACTGAGCAACGCCTTCGCCGGGAATCGAACCACGAACCTCTCGGTTACGCGTCGAGCATGCAGACCACTACACCACGAAGGCATGCGAAGAAAGCGGGAGAAATACCTTAGTAGCATTTTAAGATCAAATTCGTAGCATCAACAGTCATTCAGAAGTAACTCGTTGGTAAGACATAGAGTGTCTGTATAAATAGTCTAGCAGGAGTGTTACAAATTATATATTTTGGCATGTAGTCAAAATTGACCAGTTGCTAATAAACAGCAGGAGAGTCTAGCCTTCTTGAGGTTATTAATAAACAACAGCAAGTATTTTCTACCTGATTCAGATTACTTGATTTATACCTAGTGATTACTTATGGTTCAAGCTGATTATGTTCTTGTTTCTGAAGAAAATTTTGAGATATCTTGTATGGTAATCATATACTGGGATGATTCATAAATTAATGACTTCCCTTCCCCCGAATTTGGTATCTAGAAGTCATCGAGAAGAATGGCAGTTAAGTTCAATAGGCCGAATTGTAGCCATATAAATACATTTTAAATAGTAGTTCAAGTTAATTAAATTTAAGGAACTGTTTAACTTATCAGGAGTACACATACAATAATTAAAAGCTAACCAGATTTATTTTTCAGTACCAGAAGTATGCAGCGGAAAGGTGAAATTAACAAACATTTCAGACATGCTTTTATGTAAGCATTCAAGAAAGGTTCCAAACCTTCAGAAACTTCCAGACAGATTTGTGCCTGTGTATGGAGCTTATGCTATTGTTGAACGGTTAGCTCGAAACAGACTGACAGGTTCGCTGCGGAAAACTTTGAGCTCAACTGTGTCTACACTCTGGTTGCTCAGCCCACTTTTATGAAAGAACTTTTGAATAACTTGATCCACATCAAGCCATGAATTTATCTACTGTGAGTTTCAAATTCTACTGTCACGAATTTATCTACTGAGAGCAACTTCACTGTATTCATGCAGAACTCAAGAGAAAAAGCCGAGCAACTGGCATAGTATCATCATCCATATGGGCAACACCAGATCATATGCGGCAAAAATGACAAAAGCTGCCATTCAGCAGCTTAACTAGAAGCTTCTTTCACAACCGGCATATTTCTCGAATGTATCGCCCTCAGATTTCTATTTTTTTAGATCTCCTTCGAGTGCTGCACTCCATGGCAAGCTTTGTGAAAAATAATAATCAACTGTAAACTTTTCTGGTTGGGATTTATGCATCCAAATCACCAAGAAGTTACAGAAATGAAATTTAAAACCTGCAGTACAATGGGAACCTATTGTGAGAAATGCTATCAATGGTACTTTGTGTGATTAATTTAACAATGAAAGTAATAAATGTGCTTGGATCAAAAAACGGCATAAATTTATGCATGACTCCGGTATACTTCACTGATGTCGTCAACGGCCCTATTAGTAATATTCTCAGTTTAACTGAATTACCTCGTTGTTGCTGCGGATTCGGAGAGATCAGTCAAAAAACAGGCGGGAGAAGAATGATAATAAAAATCTTTCACTTAATTTTTTGCATTCGTAAATTCAGTAAATAGCCTCTTTAATTATTTATAGTAATACTTTCGGATATTGTTCGGAGAACAACCTTGGTTGCGCCAACTTGGCTTCTTTAAGGGTATGGGCGACATTTCATCATGCCAACGGAAGTAAACACTACAGATAATCAAATACTACAGAATAAATACTGCAATAATAAATACTACACTAATAAATACTACAGATAATAAGTAATACTACAGATAATCCCTTAGCAAGGGAAAAGTATTACGGCTGTCTACCTAGAGGAAGTATGTCATCGAATGACAACCATTGCCTGCCATACTACAATAAGCTGTTTCTCCCTTTAATTACTATACTACAATAATAAATACTAATAATAAATACTACAGATAGTAAGTAATACTACAGATAATCCCTTACAAAGGTAAAAGTATCACGGCTGTCTGCTTAGAGGAAGTACATCATCGAATGACAACTGTTGCCTGCCATACCACAATAAGCTGTTACTCACTTTTTGGCGTCAAGGCTGTTCTCCGAACAATATCCCTAATTATGATCGAGTTTCTGTACAGTGGATGCAATACTTTCACTAGAACTGCATTAGTTGGTTCTATATATATACATTACATAAGATTGTATGCGTGGGACCTTTAGAAACTGTATAAGTTTTTATAGAATCTCTGCACAAATCTCTGTACAATATCTACCTATGTATCTGTAGAATCTCTGTCCATAACTCTATTGAAGCTAAATAAAAAATTTCATAGAACTACATGGATCTTTGACTTAATTCATAGAAAACTGGACCACAATTCTAAAGAATTCTGCAAATGTTGAACATTTTAAACAAAAGCTTACCTAATACATTTTAAACAAAAGCTTACCTAGAAATATACCGATTATTTTAGTTAATTGGGAGTTGTTTGCAAATACTACGCATGCATTCAGGACAGATTCGGATATTTTATCTGGGCCTCTAAATATGATAATGCTCTCTTCTTTTCAAAATATTCTATAATTCCTTATTCGCTGTTTTAAAACTCTCATTATGCCCTTTTTGAAATTGCATAGCATAATATAATGATGAATTGCCTAGAACGCAGTTCGTTTTATTCCATTATAAAAAGCAATTTGATAATTCCATAACAACAAAAATTTTGAGAAAAGAGGAATATGCATATAATAGGTATATTAAACTATGATTAGATATAAAAAATATGACGTTTAGAAATTCTACGAAAGTAAGATCCGTGCATAATATTATAGCTCCCTCCTACGTACAGGTCCGTCACTGTCTGCGAGATATGACCCGGAGACATTACTGATCTTTTATTGAACAATTTCTTTTTTGCACAGCCATTCCATTCTTTTGCACGCAGACCATTGGATCAAAGATCAAGGTGCGAGGAACGAAGTGGGTGTGACGCCTACTCAAATGACTATAGCAGTTGTCCCTGCTATGTCTATGAAGTTTTGCATTAAAAGAATCAACCAATAGGAAAAAGAAGATGTAGTAAATATTCATATTTTATCTTAAGTATTTCTAGTCTTTAAACATAAAAGAAGGTTTAAATGAATTAAAGGCTGGTTAATTTTAAAATGTTTCAGATGCGAATACCAATATTGACAGAACAAAATGAATCACTTAGTGTGTCAATTTTAGAGATTTAAATAGGTAACAGACAAAAATTTAATTTTATTGAAGCATATCGTCTCCAATGAAGAGATTTATTGTTCTATTTATTTCCTTTAAAATACCTAGAGCAAGTGGCGCCGGGGTGTATTTTAGATAGTAGGGCTATTAGCCAGGGTTAGCGCCTTCGCTAACCTTAGCTACTAGGGTTTTGAAAAAGGAGTCCCAGACTACCACCGAGTAAAAATACTTCTTACCAGCTTATAGCAAGAAAATGAGTACATTTCTCTTTAACGGAGAGGCCATCTTATTGCGAAATAATATCGGGCCGAAATCTAATTAAATGGCGACAAACCTAACGATAAATAAAGCTTCATGAAAAAGAATGATTGTTTTATTTACTCCAGAATATCCCCCCGGGGGTCGACGTAGAGAATTCTGCGAAGCTACTGGCTAGGATCTGTACCTAGGTAGTCTCGGCCAC
>KL818198.1:0-10483 GCA_000611955.2 Stegodyphus mimosarum | reverse complement strand
CAATTCTAATCATTTGCATATCATGCGCTACTTTGCATTTCCTGAAAATTTCAGCTCACTCACTTAAGTCCTTCATGGTGTTGCAATTTTCACAAACGTGAGTGTATATATCATTTATTCTCACTCAAAACACAGAAGTTTAGCTGTTTTCATTTATCTGCTTTTCCTAGATTATTTTACATTACATTAAAACAGAGAGATGGGTTTTAGTATACATATGTTGCAGTCATGTATCTTTGCCAGAATCATACCAAATTATGTAAATCACCTTTGTACGTGTATTGATTCTTATTCCCATTACAAGAAACACAAATTATAAACAGTTGGTATAATATTCTAAAAATGTGAGCACCAATCTTTATTTACAGTCCTGTTCAGTTTGTACAAACAGCGTGTGCTTTCACTTTAACAACTATGCAAGTCGTAGCATCTGTGCTCATTTTGTCTGGTTGATTACAATAAATGTTTTGAGAAGTCTTTAATCATTACTATTTTGTTTCTGTACTGTGTTATGATTTTCAATTAATACTTTGGTGTAATGTAGGTGTTCCCTTTTTTGGTGTTTTTGGTCAGTGCCTATAAGATTGCTTTCAAGGGACATTAATATATCATCATTGCAAGAGTGGAGATGCTGTACTTACTCAGAGGGTTTACTCAGCAAAAACAAATTTTAGAAATGGTGTGAATCAAGGAAGGTTGGAGAACTATACTCTATATTAATGCAAAAATATAAGCCTATAAAAGGGCTAGGGCAGGTGTTCTCAACTGGGGGGGTACTCTCCCTAGGGAAAATTTCATAATTTTAGGTTGGAATGCAGTCAGCTTCTTATTTACCTGTTAAGTATTTAGCTTTAGTTTATGAATGCAAAAAACTACTTTTTTCCAAGTGTTGGTAATTATCCACATTTTTTGTACTTTTTCTTGTTCAATTTATGAAGCACATTAAAAAGTAATCTAAATTTAAATAAATGTACGTGTATTTTTCAGTTTTACAAAGGAGGAGAAATGATCTTATAGCAATGATTGAAAATTTTTAGCATAGTACCAAGGCAGCAATGCTGTAAATTAAAATTAAACAAATAATTTGAATGATTTTAATAAACAACATAAATTATTGTTAATTCAGAGAACAATATTGAATATTTCAAATTCATTAAACCGATAATTTGGCTGATTTTTAGCATGTGGTGCATTAATAAATTTTGCATTTGGCAAAATGTGTACAGTTCTACGAGTAGTCAATTGGCTAAAGCCATGACATACTAATAGTTCATCCCATATTCTATTCTCAGAGCTCTTACAATACTGTGCCTAAATTATATCAACTAAATGAAAAATAATTTCACTACATTTTACATCATACATTTTAGATTGTTTATTTAATGTGATAAATTGCTTAAGTTCGTTGATAGTGATATATCGTATGTTAATTATATATATATTAGTTAATACATATATAATTAACATAAGATATGTTATATGTTAATTATTTACTCACAGTTAATTTGAAAATTTTGGGTAAAAGCAGAGTTTAGTAATATAGAATGTACATAAATTTTTGATACCATTAAAAAGTTGATGATTAGTGTATATCACTGTAAAGCATTTTTGAAAGAATTTATGAAATTCATATGCCTTTCAGAATAGTCCATAATGTGAATAGCAAGATTTTGATGAATGAAATATTTGTCCATATTGATTATCATGATGCATGTGTTATGGCAACAGAAAGTTGAAAATCGTCAGTTTATACATATACTCAAATAGCATATATTTATCAGTGGTAAATGCTGAATTTTGTATATATTTAGTTAAGTTCACATGTTTACTATATTATCGAGCTTGGCATATTATTTTAAGTAGTGTAATTAGAATCTGAATCAATGGTGGAAAAGGTAAAGGCATTACAATGTGTTGTTTCTGACATTAAGTAGCTTAATGCATTTTCATTTGTTGATATTATTGAATAGTTGTCTGCATAATGTTTTTACAGGAAGTCATTGTTATCCATAAATTAGTAATAACAAATTTATCTTGTAGCTGTTATAAATTAATTTTGGTGTTAATATATGTATTTATTTGGAATATAAATTTTTGTTTTTTGGCAGAAACATCAAATGCTTATTGTTTGTGGTGTAATTTGGGATATAAAAAATGTGCAAACAAAATTGTTTATTCAAAATATATTTTTTGCATTGTGCGTTGGGAATCTTATAAAAGTAGGCTGCGAAAGACTTGAATTTCCATGCCAGTTTGAGCTTTCTATTACCAATGTATTTGTACACACTGCTTTTACTTAGAAATGAAATTCATGTGAATGACATTTTACCAGGTCTTAAATTCTAAAATTAGAAGTGCTGGAGCCTGTGGAAGGACATTGGGAAAAAGAAGTAAAATAAACTAAAATAGTTAATAATTTAAATAATTAATGATTAAAATTTAATAAAATGTAAAGTGATAAATAAAAAAATATGTAGAAGCATTAGATTATTTTAAAGCAGGAAAAGTGAAAAATGAGCAATGCCCTCTTTGGGATTCGTACTTGGACCTTTCGAATACGCGCCGAGTGTGCTACCGTTACACCATGAAGGGATGCTGCAAGGCGGGAGAAAATACCTTATAAATGGAAGAGAACCATGCCAGTGTGAAACTCAAAATTAGGCAAAACAACAACTTTATTTGGGTGGTGTAGATTTTGAAGAAAACACTATCGATTTCATGGGTGAACAGACGCGAGTCCTTTTTCTTCAGTGCAAATAATTTTGTTAGTTAAGCCAAATAAGTAAAAAATGTTTTGTCTAATTCTGAAATAAATAAAAATTTAATAAATCGGGAAGTCAATGATAAATTGTGTTATATAATAAAATAAAATACTGAACCTTATTTTATTTGGGGCTCCGGATGGAATTACAATTTCACTCGAAAACTAAGAAATACTGGAACAAAGCTCTGGGTGCATTTAAGTTCTGAACATACAGTATAATGTACTATTTCAAGGGTGACAGAAACAAAGACCGTTCTTTTTCCAGCACACCCATGAAAAACGTAGAACGGTTGAAGTATCATTAATAAGAGTAGAGAGAATGCTAGACGCATTAATAGAATATGGAAGAAATTTCAATTAGGATGTGTACGTATGAAAACAAAGAAAGAAGAGTCTTAACACTTTCTGAGCACGATCCCCTGCCGATATACATCTAAGTGCTAAGTAAAATGGGACGGGAAAAATTTATCCCGAATTCGAGAACAAATGTCATAGATATATATATCGCTAAAATTAATATAAACCAGTGTTAATACATGAAAGCATCAGATACCTAAGTCATTTAAATTTTTGCATTTGATCAGTTAATGTAGTTTTTGTATTAACTAATATTTTGATATCAGAATAGAGTCCATCGATTAATTTATTTTGTATCAAATGAACTGATTTATCAATAAGTTATTAAAGCGGCCTCCCCATTAAAAAAAAATTCTGTGCAAATTTAAATATTAATTTTTGAAATTTTTATTGACAGAATTTACTAGTAACAAACGTGGGCTTCATTTTACTTTTTTTTATCTTTTTGAAACTGAAACAAAATAAAAAATGTATGAGCTGTAGTAGCAAACTGATTGTTTATGTTTGGTTTTTCACTTACATGCATCTAGAACAGGCATAGCCAAACTTCGCTACAATAGGAACCGTATGATAGATTTCGTGAAACCGCGAGAGCCGCAGCTGGATTTTCCAAGAGTTGCAAATCCGTATTAATATTGTTTAAAAAATAAAGAAATGTTTCAAGTCAATTGATGAGAATTTCCCATCTTTGTGTAATTAATACGGTTTCATAAAAATGCGGAATTTTATTTTGCTTTGTGATCAGAAACGTATATCCCAACAAATTATAAATTTGAAACTACTATACGATGCATTTGAGCATTATTCTTTCAGGTAGAAAAGAAGCATTTTTTTTTGGTTTCTTTTATCCCTCTTCGAATTTTTGCTTGGTTTTATTAGAACTGAAGTCGGAAGAATATGTATTGGTCTTTAGAAATATATATTGTAAAATATTTTTCATTTAAGTAAAGAGTCACTCATTTAAAAAAAAAAAAAATAAATAAATAAATTTTGACGTCTACATATTTAGAAAATTTAAAATAAATTATACGGGACAGAGCGTGTATCAGAGAAACTGTTATTCGAGAAATAAAAATTATTTTAGTATAAGCTATTAACTTTTTTAGGCTTTTCTTGAATATTAATAACTTTATTTTCCCACACAATTAACACGAGGGCCAACATACTGCGATCAAATTTGACTTTAAATAACTAAATTAATTCATTAGATGCGAACTGGATTATAAGTCACATTTTTTAGTAGAAACTTTCGAAACCTCATGTCTCTCAAATCTTCAGAAAGAATTTAAATTCTAAATCTCGAATCTTGGAACTGTTTCCATCATTCAGATCTTTTGAACCCTAATCTAAAAAAATTGTTAAACTTTTTAAATCAAAACTTTAGAATGACTTGTTGTACTAATGCCCTGTAAATAAGAATTCACTGAAAAAAGATGATTGCATTTCAGCGGTATTGGAAGCTTCATTTCATTTATGCTCGCATCGAGCGCTTCGTTATTTCAGTATAATTTCTAGCGAAGTTTGCCAGAATGTTTAATAATCAGTACCCTTGACATCACTGAAAATTTTCGAAGCTATCTCTCGAATTATCTCGATAATTCTGGGCATAGATAACCTACTACTAATAAATCTAGCAATTCATGTCGTGATATATAAACGTTGCTTCGGTCACATATTCCATGTCTACCAGTCGAACTCTTCAACAATGGCTGTCGAATCTTGAGCTGTTTGACACAGCCAAATTAAAATTAGTGATGCAGAAAGAAGAGATACCTATAACTACTGCAAAGAATTTTTTTCACAAATACAGATGTAAAATGAAAGTTGAGCTCTCCAAATTTCTACGGACATGCACTAAAGTATTGGATTTGAAAATCCTTTGTAATATGGCAGACGTCTACAAGCTCATTTAGTTCCCGAGTTCTAGCCAGACAGGTGTACGCATCCACCATGTTCTGATTGTAAACTGCCGGACGTGTAAAGACACTCAGATGACTTATCGCCTAGCCTTAAGTATTTTAAAATGAATTTCTTTTTTAATTGTCTGTTTAAAGCCTGTGTCTATAGCCTGTGTATATAAAATAAATCTACTTAGCTTGTAGGATCATCAAATAACAGTTACGGCTAGCAAACTAGAGATGAAATCAGTAAGATAGCTACTAAGAGAACGTCAGCTATAGCTACCCAAAGATCTTTCTTAAAAAATCTGCGCTTAATACAGAATTAATGTGGATATCGCTGGAAGCCGATGGAAGTAGAAATAAAAAATGACGGAAGGCAAAATAATAAGATAACAGATTAATAAACATAAAACACTCCACAGGTGATCATATAGCTTGATCAAATGAGCCAACCGCCTCCCCTTGACCGCTGCTTTATTTGCTGCAAGTCCTGTTGAGAAGTGGGCATATGAAAATCTTCTTTTTCAAGTATCCCCAAGAAATGAATTACAAGAAAAATAAGGTCGCATTTTACTAAGGCGCAAGAAACGTTTATCTTCAGAGAATTACCTGTATATTCCCTATGTAACTATCAGGTTTTCTGTGAATCAAATATCATATTATACCTGTTCCATTTGCCACGTAAATGAAACATTTGCCACGAAGAACGCGATTCTGCCCACAAAATCATTTACACTAAATTTCACCCATTTGACTTTTCCGTAGTTCCCGTGCTTTGCCAGATTTGTAAGACTAGAACTGCAGAAGCTTGTGCAACACACGCCATAATTTTGCTTACTTGTCTGTTGGCATGGACGTTGTGAGGCTTCGAAGCTAAATGGCACAAATGTTCTGTACCATTCCATTATTGACTTCTGCTGACCTGGACAAATGTCAGAAGGTTTACGCTCTTTCCTCGAACAAGCCACTCCTACCTTTAAACGGTTTCGTTTGGCTCGAATCATTGTGACAGTGTGATGCAGTTTTAGTAAATTTGAATCCGAAATGTCTCTAAATAACGATTACTAATAGAGGTTTTGCGTGTTCAAACTCATAGTGAATTTTTTTCGTTGAAGCTGCCATTTTGAGTGCACCTCTAATGAGTTTTTCAGTATTGTCAAATGAAAGTAGAAAGGTAACCTTTCATTTCATACTTTTATCTGTAAAGTAAATTTTTGGGGTCACAAATAAGGTTTCTTTTTGTAGTGTTCGTCTTAAATTACCTTATGTTTCTCAAATTGTGTCAAAAAAGTGAGCTTTACTTATGTTAAGACTTATCTAAAGTTTGTTTGCATCCTAGTAACAAACACAAACGTAAACAAGGAGAAGGGTAGCTAGTATAATTACTAGTACAATTAAGTATCTAGCAGTTCGCGCATGCTACATAATAATTGAAGAATGCAGAGATCTAACGCCAGATTTAATGACAGCGCCATCAGATCTTCCATTAAGTTTTAATAAATGCGCTCTGCATTGCTTATAGGAAGTTCTATGTTAATGTAGTAAAGGTGAAAGAGATTGCATATATTTGTGTTATTTGAAGCTACAAGGTCTGAGGCAAAAGTAAAGGTCTACTTGAGTTCTCTGGAAAACGGCGATTTACAATGATAATTCTTTGAAATATAGTCTGTATGCGTAGGGGGGATCACTTTAAAAAATGAAAGATTATAGTTCAAAACGAAACGTTTATGGAGCTAACATCCAGCAGAATTTCAAAATATATTATGTGAATTTTTAGTGATCAGGGAATGGATAGTAGTATAACTACTAAGCTTGCGTGAAGGGTATACCAGGCATATAAAATGATCGAAAATTAAGAAGATAAAAAATATCAACTAATTAAAGAATTGCAGTGCAGGTACCAGAATCGGGACAGCTGGTTCAGCTGCAAAGGACTACAGAATAAAGAGGCGAAAAATTTTAGATTCATCACGCGGCAGAGAGCATAACACCTAATGTGATATTTGTGGAGGGCGCTGAAATGAAAAAGTGATATGCGAGTTAAGCAGTAAAGTAAGTAAGTAAATGCGTAAGCGGAAAACATGGAAAGAAAAATTACGAGCTAAATCGATTTCACTATCATCAGTATCTTGACAGAAGCTGTGTATTAAAAAAAAAAAAAGAAATTTGCGTCCAGTTGGCCACTCATTACTTGATGCAACATTATTGAAACGAAAGTTTGGTGGTAAAGGTGAAAACTTTTTATCGCGAATAACGGCAGTGGGCAAAATCTGAATTAAAAATTTTGAACCAGAATCGAAATCGTTGTCAATCCAGTGAACTCCACCCTGTCCGCGATCCCCAAAATTTCAACTTTCTAATCCACTGGTTACATCAATGATGAACTTTGTCTAAGATTATCAAAGCATTATTGCCAAAGATGTGAAAAGGGAAAAAATGTGTTTCAGGTGCAGAAAATTTCGTAAAACTGACTTAATATGCTTAAGGACGAGGAAGCTCACTTGTAAAAGGACTAATTATAAAATTCAGAGATTTAAAATTTTTCCACAGATTAAAAGAGCTCCCAAGTGGACAGCGATTTGCTTTCATGAAAGAGGTTTTTTTCACTAGTTATCCTAGCTATTCAAAAAACTAAGTGCAACTAGTATCCTAGGAGGAAGACCAAATCTTCTAAGACAATGGATGACGACTGTCGTTGTAAAGCAAGGAATTTGCGCAGAAAGAACGTAAGCAGAAACTACTTGAAATAAAATTACCCGGATGAAAAAACATTCGAGAGCATTCATTTTAAATTGCCGTAGTATAATATATTGTATGCTACCCCCTTGGCCATTATCTGCTCTAAAAATAACATGACTGTGATAGTAATTGGCAGAAATAGAATTACTTGCAATTCTGTTTGTTATTCTGATGATAAACTTGCGGCGGAAAGCTTGAAATTAATAGAATTGTTACGTACATTAAGAAAGCAAATTAGTAATTAATAAAGAAACGCGTCATTGCATTATTTATATTTCAAAATGCATTTATATGTCGAAAATTAAGCTATTGTTTATTGACAGCAAGTCGCATTTAAGGACCAAAGAGCCGCAGTTTGGCCATGTCTGATCTACAAGATGAGACAGGTGTTCATAAAGCAATAAATAAACTAGATTTGAAGTTTTATGCTTAAATGAATAGCATAACAATAAATATCCAAATGTGGTACATTAATTTTTCCATCAATTTCACTTGTATGAAGATATACCCAGGTTGGTCACTGCAATTTTCATAGCGTTCTTAAGTTAGCTTTGTTCGGATTGTAGCTATATAGTTTTACTGGGTGTGCGCCTTTGATATGCTATTAAATAGGATGTAAAATTCTTTATTAAAATAATATGAGGACCGTGTGTGTGTGTGGGGGGGGAGATGTATAGTCGTTACTCGAAGATTGATAAGAAGATCTAAAATTGGGGAAATTAGTGTTGGATGCCAAATCTAAATGTATCAAAATTGCAGTTAGGGTGCTTTGATTAAACTGAAAAGTGCTCACTTGTTATGAAAAAGTAAATTAAACACCAATTATCTAACATTAGAAAATATAAAATCAGTAATGTAGAGAGCTATAATGAACTAAATCTTAAGTGATTTTCTTTTTCCCAGAAAAGGAGAAAGATTATGGTATCAAACGAACTTTTTGTGTTTTAAAATATGCTGATTTAACTGGAATAAAATCTGATTTGTCCTGCATGTGACATCCTATAAATGCCATGTTTTAAATAATAACGAGCTTTAGTTAAAGTATCAAGTGATAGTTTACATCTAATATGTTTACAAACTTTATGGTACAAATTAGTCATAAGAGGAAAAAAAAATGTGCAAATATAATAAGCAATATTGAAAGTAGTATAAAAATAGTATGAAAAAGAAAAGTAAAGAAAGTTGTATGAAAATAAAACTAAGAAAACTCCGCAGTTGTAAAGAACTAATCTAAAGAGTGATTTAGTACCAAACTAAAAGTTTTTTAAACAAGCTATAAGAGGACTGTCTCGAGCACCTAAAGCTTATCGTTTTAGTCATAAAATATCTTGCATCTAATTAAAAAAATCTTTTTAGAGGTGAGTAGATAAAAACTATAAAATTTAAAAGAACCTGCAAAAATATAATGCATGCATGTATATTATATTCATGCAAACGCAAATGTGACTCGTCCGAGAAAAATTGACTGGGAATTTAATTTCAAAACTTGCAATTTTCGATATCATTTTCAACTTGCCTTGAGGAATCGGTTAATTAAGTTAGAATAATTAGAGTGAATAACTTTAAATGAAGTGCAGCAAAAAATGTGTATAATTTAATAGACCGTGCCATACATTTCTTTCTGTATTCGGTATATTATTTCCATTTATATTTGAAGTAACACTTTCGGTAGTTAGGGCCGCTTTCGAAGTTGGGTTTTTATCAGCTTACTTTTCGTGAGTCTTTGGTCGAAATTCACAGATCTTGGAGGAAGGCACGTGGTCCCGCTCGCAGCGGACGCAAATAAGTTTTTAACCATTTCCTAGGGTATACATATAAGTATTTCTTGCTGTAATTCAGACATCATGAGGTGTAAGTGTTTCGTGCTCTATTTCAGACATCATGAGAGGTTTTTACAGAGGATATGGATATGGTCAAACCTCTGTAAGCGAAAGCATACCATCACATTATTTCCGCTTCTAAACCTTCTTACATGCATTCGAAGGTCGAGGTTTTAAAAGTTTTAGTCCTTTGCTTACCTATGAAATATATAGGTTTGCGAAAGGTAAAAAGTAAGAGGGGGGGAACCCGAAAGCTTTCAGGTTTTAAATTACTTCCAAAGGGCGTTTTTTTAACATTTTGTGTGTTAGCTTTATTTATTAAATATCATGTTCTTCGCACTTAAACCATAAAATTCAGTTCAAGAGCAATATCGCAAAATAATTTTATATTCTTTAAAATTTCCGATACACAGTCTCACGCGCTGGAGATAAAAAATGTGTTTTTTTCTATACAGCGTTGCAATTGCTCGCTTTGAAATCCTTGAGTTTGTTCATCAAAAATTCGTTAAAGTTTTACAAAATATGAAATCAATAATAAAACAAATTCCAAATTTCAAATTTGGAAGCTCATATTTCAAATATTTTAAATTCAGATGCTCATATTTGCAGTAGGATTACGTCATTCAAAATTGGATGGCTCTAGGTACCGTTGTATTATCACAATGCAAGAAACATAATTACATATATGCAGATTCTTCATTATTTAATTTGTTGAAATATAATACAAGGTGGTAATATTGCTGGCAACAGTTTGAAAAGTGAAACGGACATTCAGAGTGATTCAACGCAAAACGAAAGAAAACAATAGTCCTTCAGAGACAAAGCCAAGTCTCTTTCACTTAAAAAAAAAAAAAAATTCTGAAAGATTTCAGATTTTAAATTACGTCCAAAGGCGCGTTTTT
>KK118062.1:2635-12953 GCA_000611955.2 Stegodyphus mimosarum | reverse complement strand
TAAGTATTTTGCCTATACCGGACAATAATCCAATATAAAATTTCCATATTATGGATGAACATTATTGTTTTAGAACAAGTGTAATGTTTTTTAAGTGTCACATTTTATTTGTTATTACATGCTACTGAATTTGTGTTAAATTGCATTTGATTGTGCATTTCATATGTATGAGTAACTTGTATTTGATGTTAAATATTTATAGCCTTAATGAAACTTGTTTCAATGGGGACCGGAATGTTGGGTTTAATATAGCGCTTTAGAGGATCAGCGCCCCCTCGTGAGAGGAGTGAGTTTAGTTAGTAGTTGAAGTATGTGCGCAGCAGATGTATGGGACGTTCGCTCGTTCCACCTTGCCTGTGCTAAAATAGAGCACATTACTTGTAACTTTGTACATTATGTAAGTAATTAAATATTTTTGTGGCCTAATTTAATTAGTTTTATTTCGAACCAGCGCCATTATCTGCAATATTTCATCGCTCATATTTATTACCAGCAGTTGTTTTGATAATTTATTCGAAATAAAAATTTTAACAAAATACTGTGACTATCACTCTAATTAGTATAAAAAGCAATAGTTCATTTTTAGGTATTTTTAAATCTACTTGATTAATAAATTCATATTCGATTTAAAAATAAAGAAAACTTAGATGTTTTATTTATTTTTTTTGACCAAATGAAAAAAACAATTGCCCCTATTACTATGAGTTTGTGAAGCTTCACTCAGTAGTAGCAGCAGGTAACTAGAAATTCTAAAAATATTAGCTCAGCAGCGAGTAAACAGTAAATTCCCTGAACACTATACTTATCCACCTGTGTTATTCATACTAGCTTGTTCCATGAATGTTTTGATTGATGGGAAAGCGGTTTTTTCTTATCATACTCAGCCAAAAATTTTCCCCATGCCTCTAAATAACTCGGTTCGGAAACCGGGAAATGTTTGATTATCAAACCTGGCTCATCAGTTAATAATCTTTACAGATAATAGAGAAATTTTTGTGTGTTAATATGAAATTCAGAAATCCTTAAGTAATTGCCAGTCATCATACTTACCCCTAAATGATTCAATATTTAAGCAGGGAGGCTTAATATTATTATGATCTGTAATGTATTCGATGACATGAAACACCAGATGAAATTAGCAGAATATTTATCGAAAGCTTATTAGTTCATGGAACCAAGTTTAGTTGGAAAACCTCAAACGTCGAAGGATCTCATCTAAGCTACAAATATTCCGGAAAGGGCCTTCCTCTGTGATAGAAAGAACTAAAAAATTTAGTTTTCTTTATCGATATGGCAGACGTCTTCACCTGGGCCGTGTAGGCATTATGGAGGAGAGAGACGTCGTATTGTTTTATAAATATTTAAGTCAGTTCATTTACATTGTTGTAATACTATTTCGTGTTATATATATTTGTTTGTTTAATTCTTGTATTTTAGGTAGCAATTTTATATTTTAGTTTTGTAAGATTAAATTTTTTCTTACATTTTTCGTATAAGTGTTTATTTCTAGTACAGAAGAGCGTAAACTTTGTGATTGCAAATGAAGCAAAGGTTAAATTGGGGAAATATCTTAAAAGCATTACTGACCCTGTCAGTAATTTTTCTAGCCAAAATAGCATTTGGTGATATCGATAGCATTTGGTGTTATCTGATTTTCCAGAAGTTTCAGGAAAACGCATTATTGAAACTCTAGTAGCGTTTATCTGGTTGTGCAATTACGATCTTTGCTTATTTAGTTTGCTGGAAAGCTGCCTTTCTTAGCAGTGCACCGAAGCTTCCTAAGTCCTGGCAACACCATATAAAAACACTTTCCACAGCCAACAGACTTTTCTGTTAGTCAGTCCTGGGTGATTTTATGATACATCGATCCTTTACAGTGTGAGTAATATCAGTAACCAATAATATTTCCGGTGCGCTAAGGACGATTTGTCCCAAATATGCATTCTGCTTGAGTTATATGCAGTTGTTATTTTTGCTATTTCAGTAAGGTGTAGATTTCTTTCTGTTCATATCGAGTAATTATCTGAATAGGTTTTTACGAGCGCATAGCGCATAACAGTGTTTAATATTTATTTTTTTTTGTGCTCACCAATTATTTAATAAAAAGTGCTGAGGACTACTCAGGTTACATAACAAGTAAGCACATGTAATTGTAAGTCTATAACAGGAATAAATAAAACTAACAATACAGGTAATTCATATTAGCAATTTATTATTCTTAAATTATTATTATTAAATTTACAAATTCTTATTCTTAAATTATTATTATTAAATTTACAAATTCTTATTCTTAAATTATTATTATTAAATTTACAAATTCTTATTCTTAAATTCTTATTATTAAATTTACAAATTCTTCTTCTCAAATTATTGTTATTAAATTTACAAATTCTTGTTCTTTGTCTTATTGGGAGACATCAGCAGTTTCTTCTTGATCTGAACTAAACATATCTGCATCACTTTCAGAGATGGTAGATTCCGATTCAGTATCAGTGATACAATCTGTTATCTTCTTACTTTTGGCAGCGGGCTGTTGTTCCACTGAAATCCTTTGACTCTCTATTTTAAACAAATCCTAAGAATAACACATTATTAATCATCCGGAATACATTCAAGACTGTTTCATAGTCATACAGTACGTCATCCAAGTCATGAGTATTATACTAATTCTTCGTTATATTTTGTTATATAGGACAATCTAGAAAGATCTTTCTGTTTCGTCCCAGTTTTGAATAGCACAATATAATTTTCTTACCTCAATTCCAGCATTCATTCTTCTGCACTCTATGTTCATGACCTGAACTTTTAAATCCATAACCTCAGTCTGTAATAAAAATTGAAAGAATTTTATCAATGCTAAACTCATACAAGTAAACATATAACAAACTGTACAAGAGAAATATGATGTGGTATTTGCCCCCAAGTCCCAACATTGAAAATCATTGAATATGTAATTCTGATAATAAATATTACTACAAAGGCCAGTATTTGTTGTTTATCTAAATTATTCTGCTGAAAATTACAGTTAAAATTGGCTACATCTGTATTACAACAACTGTTTTATTATTCATGTATTAAAAAATTCCCAAACTGTAGAACAAGGCATTTAACTCTATTAGCCTAAAAAAGTTAAGCTACGAATGCAGACTAATTTTGTAAGCATTCAGAATTTTAATGAAACGCTGACAATGTTACGACCTTATTGGAAGCTTAACTTTCAAGCTAAGGCGGCGGGAAAAGTTGCCTGACTGTCTTTTGTGATTGAAGGAAATAACATTTAGAATAGATGGGGTTCAGCACCCTGATGCCCAACGTGCATAGTTAAGGATACCTGAAGATCCGAATAGTTTAGTCCCTGCCAGATTAGAAGGGCGAGGAACGCTGAGAAACTCAATCGAACGTTCGGTTTGGTTTATTTGATTATTGTAAAACACACCTGGGCTATCTCTCTAAGGAGAGGGATGCCTTCGTCGACGACCTTTTAAGGAAAACATGCTCGTATTAAACTCCTGAAAATCATAGAAATACACATACATCCAGTCTGTTTCGTGTAACATCAAACCAAGGTCAAACTACGACTGTTCAGCGATTTGACCGCTCGACGGCTGGCGGGTCCTAACCGAAGGAATCGGGTACATTGCAAATGCCACAAACCAATATGTCTAATTCGATGAAACCGGTCTCTTGTTTTGATGGTAGAAGCTTTTCAATATGTTTTATGAAAGGTATACAAAAGCCATTTAATATCATATCTAATTGTAGGAGGGAAAGATGACAGCAACATCAGCTTCCGTTTTAAAAGGGAAAGCTCTGGGTTGATTTAAAGGCATCTGTAAAAATTTCTTATTTTAAAAGAATATTGTTAAGAGTTGAATACTGCAGCCAGATGCCCAACCCACTAGTTTAAGCATTTCTCGAAGTCATCGGCAGCATTCGGTTACAGTCAAAGTTAACTGGAAGATATCAGGTCGGAATCGGAATTAATCGAAAAATATCAGATGGTAGGGGACGACTTGACATCGGTTGTATTGCTGAAAGCCGAAATCGGTTAAGTTTCTCCATGGAACGAAGTCGTACGGAAGTCATTTACTGGATTATGCCGAGTTTGCCAATACGCCAGGCATGGCTCATTATGCCATGAATACTAAATACTAAATCCCCGAATTCCGATGTTGATATGCACTCCACACAGAAGAGACGCTATTCTCTACTGTTCTAATCGAGGTCTTGGGATTAAGTTCAGTTTTTCAACTCCTAACAATTATACACACATCGGAGCCCAAAATGTTAAATTTGCTTCCATCTGCAAATAAGGCATGGTTCTAACACTCTTCGGACTAATTTAGTCTTAATATTGCGAAGGAAAGCCTGAGCTTTCTATTTTTTCCTCGACCAGAGCGTTTGTGTACTCTAGCTTATTAGAATGGGATAAATTAATTTAGTGATATCCCGGATCCATTTTCCACGCTTCTGAATAAACATGATCACTTTTTGAATGCTATTCGTCGTTTCCTTATGACTACGACCCATTTTGAAATATTGAATGAAATATAACGAAGTAAACAAGCAAAGATTAAACCAAAACGATTTTTCAAACGCCCCCAAAATGCAGAAATTTAAGAATGCGGCGGACAATAATTTTATTTATGAAATTTTAGGAAAATGTTTCGGTGTACGATCCCTCTTAGATGGAGATAAAAAATGTCTCGTGATTATTAGGATTAAAGACAGGAAATCTTCTGGCAATCTTCTTCTTTTTTACCTTTCTACTTGATATTTTGATCGGATGGTAAACGATCTATTTTGTATATTACGCGTAGTATCTGTTTGCGATAAAGTCTTTTTTTACTCTCTGAATGAACATTTCTTCCCAGGAAAGCTGAAAACAATCACGAGAAACAAAGCTTTGTCGTAAGTTAATTTTTAAATATTAAGATGTGAAATTCCATTTTTTTTCTCATAGATTTTTCAAAGAACTCATTCTCTCATTTCAAAAGATTTGCGAAAATTTTGGCTCAATCTGAATTTTATAATTATAAAAATTCTCTACATAGGTATTAGTATCTTCGTTTCCAAATTTCTTAAATTTCGTGAGAGCGATTGTAGGGTTTTATTAAGGTTAGCCAGTTATCCTATCATTTCGTTTTTGCTGTCACTTCTACTTTTATCAGCTGACACTAAGCTGAAAATTATTTAACACATTTAAGTACAAGGGGATTTTTTTTTATTTCAAGCGACAACTTTTGGCAGCTATTGTCGGCTTTTTCCATATTATTTCTGTAGAGCTTTTATTACCTTAATTGATTTTAGGTCTCTCGATGCTAAAAGACAGATTACATTTGAGAGCTTTAAGTGCGCTTTGGTTTACAATTCTTGTGTTTTAATTTTACTTGAACATCTATTGTTTCTGTTTTTTCCATAAGATGCAGAGCCTGATTTCTCTGTTCTAACTACATTTACCAAAATATTTTTTGCTGAAACCGGAACATTTTTTTTTTTTGCACAGAACGGGACAATTTTCAGAAGACACGGAGCAGAAAATAAAACTTACTAGGATTTGTGGTAAGTTAATTCCTAAATATTAGGATGTGAAATTCCATTTTTTTTCTCATAGATGTAAAAGATTTGTGAAAATTTTGGCTCAATCTGAATTTTATAAGTAAAAAAATTCTCTACCTAGGTATTTAAGAATTTCGTTTCCGGATTTTCTAAATTTCGTGAGAACGATTGTAGGGTTTTATTTTGGTTGCCAGTTAGTTATCCTATCATTTTTTTGCTGTCACTTCTACTTTGATCAGCTAACACTAAGCTGAAAATTATTTAACACATGTAAGTACAACTGGATTTTTTTTATTTCAAGCGACAACTTTTGGCAGCTATTGTCGGCTTTTCCATATTACTTCTGTAGCGCTTGAATTACCTGAATTGATTTTAAGTCTGTCGGTGCTAAAAGACAGATTAAATTTAAGAGCTTTAAGGTTAGGTTATTCAATTATGGCAAAGCACACGAGGGCTATCTGCCTAAAGGGAGGGATGCCTTCGTGGAGGAATTTCTAAGGAGAACTTTAAGTGCGCTTTGGTTTACAATTGTGCTTTAATTTTACTTGTACATCTATTGTTTCCGTTTTTTCCATAAGATGCAGAGACTGATTTGTCTGATGGTTAGAGCTAACTTAATGTTTAATTAGATTTATTCAGTTTAAATATAAATTAAGAGATATCTGTTTGTTAAATGTTAAGTGCATGTGCTCCTGTATTTTTACTTTTCCGGCGTAGCTTATCTTAAAATTCGTGTCGTGCTGAATTGCACAGGAAAACAAAACAATTTTAATTGTAATTGTATTAAAAATATCTAACTATATACAAAATTTGTAACAATATATGGTATTCTAGTATACATATTTTGCAAAAATTGTTTTTTAGCTCTTTTTGAAATTTGGTATTTTAAATTTTTCGGCATTTTACAAGTTTTAATGAAGATGTTTTGAGTTATTATATATTTTTTGCCTGGCCACGAATCGATTGAATGAGAAATATGTCTCTAATGAAATTAGATAAAAAAAGTTTATATCAAGTGCAGGAAAGAAATGAAATGTGTATAGTTTCATATGCATCATACAGAAGTCACGTGATGTCCACATCAGATATTTTATTTCCTGCTAAGAGTATTTCACTTGCGGCATAACCTTTCAGTTTATGTTAACCTCTTTTACTTTCCCATCTATTTTGCATGGGCGGAAAAAAGTATCCTTTCTTCTTTCTTTGGGACATTATTACTTTATATCATCATTCTAAATCACACTTGTGATTTTTAGTTATTTGTATTAGAAATTTATGTTAATTATTTGAGTTGTGTGGTTTCTTCAAATAATTGTTTTAAAACTTCTATTTATTCCTTCGAACTTTCTACTAAATAGTTACGAAGTTTACGATAGCTATTAACTGAATGATAAACATTTTCTCGCTTCCAACATTCGTCAAAAAAATAAAATAAAATATCGATTTGGTTGACCCTAATGGCATATCTATTCCCTGTTCCTATAACGACCGCC
Organism: Stegodyphus mimosarum; assembly: GCA_000611955.2. Classification (NCBI taxonomy): domain Eukaryota; kingdom Metazoa; phylum Arthropoda; class Arachnida; order Araneae; family Eresidae; genus Stegodyphus; species Stegodyphus mimosarum. The sequence goes on along the minus strand of KK118062.1, from coordinate 5,901 downwards.
ACCACCTAGACATGCCGATCAAACAGATCTTGTGGCAGACAGACTGCAGTAATGTGTCGAAGACTGTAGGCAAGGGGGATCTGCGCAATCCGCATTCATGGAACTCGATTTGTATACCAAATGTCGTAAACCGCACCATGTGCCAAAACTTATAACGCATTCTGTGTATCTATGAGACAGACGAATTAACAAAACAGATTTATTTAAAACCTGCTCTTGACTCGATATTCTTTAACTTAAAAGATAAAACGGGCCGATAAATCGTGATCTCGTTAAATTCTGTAGATACGCTGAGTTTAAAAATTATGTGTCTGTTAAGTGATTGATTTGTGATTTCGAAACACACATATTTCGATTCTACGACTCAATTTATGCCTAAAAATTAAATTTCGTAAAATTTAGTGCGACATTTTAGGAGAAATTCAAAAATTTATCTTGGTTAATTTTTTTCAGTTTCCGCCAAGAATAATTCACTTGGCAAACTTCTTAATTTATAGAAACCTGTTTTCCTTTTCTTCTTTTTTATTGCAGACGAGCGGAAAAAAAGTTATCGTTCACACTTTCAAATAATTTTAACGAAGTGCGTAAACCACATTTGCGTTATTATCGCTTTTAAGAATATGCCAAATTTCGAGGCGAGCACATATAAAAATTAACGTATATCATAGGAAAGTTTGAATGCAAAACTCTAATATTTTGCAGGTATGCGTAGAAATACATCTATTTTAAGGTCATGGTAAAAATTTCATACATTATAATTCAAAATTTTTTTCGAAATATTTATTACAGTTATTTAAAAGTATAAGTTTTAAAAATAAATCATGAAAACTCTGTCAATTTTATTTGGAATGAACTTAAGTTTCGAAATGTGAAAGAACGAATCAAAAAAGTTTTATAATGAAAGAGATACTAATAAATATATATCAAATTCAATTAACATTGATGAGCTAAAATTTTGAGAGCTAATTTTTTAAAAACTAATCGCGCAACCTTTTCAAATTTCTTTAGTGTGGGATCATTTGAGTCGTAGAATCGAAATATGGAAAAAAAACTGGCATCTCATTTCAAAAAAAGTCCGATTTTGTGTCAAAATACCTAGATCAGAAAAACGCTATATATAAATCTAATACCTATACTAAATGGCGCTTTCAAAACATGAAAAACGCAATTTGAATTTTTTCAATCGGCCCTGTAGAACGGGATATATAGAACTGTCCTTTTGTTTTTTATGTTTTTTTTTTGTTTTTTTAGCAGTTTACATGAGCCTGTATAATTATTAATATCAATCGTATGAGAAAATGGAAGATTAAAAATGAGTATGTTTATAATTAACTCTGAAAAATAGAGTTTATAAACCATTTACATTTTATTTGAAAACCATCAACCGGAAGTGATAGCTTACTTAAAACTTGTTACTATTCATCCAGTTAAAGGTCTTAACATAGAATTGGTCATTTACTGGTCAAACCAGATTTTTTAAGCATTTTATTTAATAGTACAACATAATTTTCTTACCTCACCATCATTATTTACATTTCTGGACAGTCTTTTCAGTTTTTTCACTGTGGTATTTATGGCATCAGTCTGTAACATAGATAAGAAAAAAATTACCACTCGTAAACTTACATAATTACACAGTCTGCGCAAGAGAAATCCGAAATGAGATTTAGTTAGCTACAAAAAGTTAAGAAAAAACTGCATTCATTAACAATTTCAATAGGACAATAAATCTTAATTAAATTGCTGGCATTTGTTATTTACTTAAAATACTGCCTACAATGTCTCGCAAAGACAGACAAATTCTTAAAGTGTTCATACACTTTAAGAATTTTCAGAATAAAGCTCTATAACCTGGAACTGAATTTGAGTATAAAGCCCAATATCTTTTCATAATATCTCTATGGGATTTTGAATAAAACCAAACTGTCTAATTTTTAATACTAGCTTATTTTCTTTTTCTAAAATTGAAAATGTAAGGAGACACAGATATAATTACGCCACAAAAGTGATCGTACACCAAAACATTCTTTTCAAATTTCAAAGGTAAAATTATCAGTTACCACTTTTTTTATATTTGCATTTTTATGATGTTTTAAGAATCGTTTGTCTTTATTTTTTGCTTCCTTAATTCTTATATTTTATTTAAGGAAACAACGAATAGCATTAAAAAAACTGCTCTTTTTTATCATAAGGATGCAAATTAGATTCCGGACATCGCTAAATCAGTAAATTTATCCCATTCTGCCGTGCAGTATGCGATAAAATACTTAAAAGAAGAAAATCGGATCAAAATAAATTATGAAGAGCTTCTCTGGCATAGAGGACTTAATGTGATCAGAGATTTATAGTTAGAAAATCTGTGAAGAGTCCATGTTTCAATGTGGTAAAGATTTCTGTAGAATATGCTGAAATTTTTTCTGCTTAAATTTTACATAAACCTATTCGACGAGTACTCAGCTCAGCCGGATTACATAGGCCCTGTCTGCGAAGAAAATATTTTGGGAGCGCAAAAGAATAGAGAACTTCGGCTTTTCTGCTCAAAATCAATGGTCAATAAGCCCGAAGAGTATTGAAATCATGTCTTATTTGCATATGAAAGAAAATTTCACATTTTTGGCTGCTATGAGCGTATACTTACATGGAGGGGAAAAAATGAGGAGTTTAATTCCAAGACCTTGGTTTAAACAGTAAAGCATAGCGGTGGGGGTGTTCTTGGGTGAGGGTGCATGTCAGCATCAAGATTTATTAATTTAACATTTAATGACGGGACAATGAACCATGTTCTTTTTAAATATTTTAAAAGATAATTTCAAATTATCTGCCCAAAATTTGATTACTGGAAACAACTTTATTTTTGATAACGATTCTAAGCAAATGGTCCTGAACGTTCCCCTTTTGGGTATCTATAATTTTCGACAAGTTCTGAAAACACTATTCTGTATTCACCCAGAATATATCTGGAGAGAATTAGAAGTTATAGTACGAAGACACAATCTTAAAACAGAAACCGAACTAAGGACTATAATGATGGAAGAAGGAGGAACATTGATGGAGATATTAAGAAAATATTTGAAAGACATTTGAAAGCTGTCATAAATACTTGTCATAAATACTCATAATTACAAATATTACTAATATGGGGCACATTTCTTTAAAGCGTACGAAGACGTTTTTCAGGTAACTTTTCTATAACGTTTTATTATTGATTTTCCAAACAAAAATGTTTTAATATACTCAAAAAATAATTAGTGTTTTTCTCTAAGAAA
>KK118061.1:133051-152132 GCA_000611955.2 Stegodyphus mimosarum | reverse complement strand
TGCGGCTATGCATAGACCCCCTGGGGATACATTTTTAGTAGAAGCGGTTTCGATTTATCTCGATTAGAACTTCCGTAACGGTCAGTTGAAATTTTCAATGGTATCCCTATGTACTGAGATGCGGCAGCTTTAACAATAGGCTCTATGGGAGAATTTTTTTCTAATTGAGATACAGCGATGAAACTGCGGGGGTGCACAGACCCCCTGGGTATATGCTTACAGCGAAAGCGGTTTGCATCTATCTTAATTAGAAATCGAATTCTCGTAACGAAACTTTTGAATTTTCCCCAAAATGCCTTTCTCGAGCTAAAAAACACTTTGGGGAAATTTTGAATAACTCCGAAACTACTCATCCGATTTGGATGATTCGACCACCTATTTGTTCGTCTCGCGGTCTACATTACAACCATATATTTGGTTATACAAAATTCCGATCGGGGGCGGAGCTCTTGACCCCCGAAGTGGGACCCTACGGCCTCCACTGAAAGGGGCCAGGGGGGTCCGATTTCGATGCTGTTCCGTTTTTTGAGAATCTTAATTTTTTTGTGATTTTTCCATAAAAAATTGGGCCCCCCCGGTTTGGGGGCCCCCCGGGGCTAAAAACCCCAAAACCCGAAATTCATATCTCAGGATCTGCCGAACCGATTTGCACCAAAATTTATAGTTATAGAGTGTACCGAGACCTGTCGATACGCGCAAGAACGAGGTCTCTGGGTCGACCAGGGGAGGGGCGGTGCGACCTTGAAACCAGGGGTCAAAAAAACATTTTTTGCTATTAAAAAAATTCCACCACCATTGTCTTCCTCTTCTCGAGCGCTATCGCCTGGATATAAAATTTTTGTATTTAGGCCGAAATGGACCCCAGTTACGGCGTTTTCATGATATTTTTCTTCGTAAAAAAAGTCCAGCGATAATTACGCTTAACTGCGAATTTTTTTAAAATTTGAGATACATCGATGAAACTGCGGCTATGCATAGACACCCTGGGGATACATCTTCAGTAGAAGCGGTTTCGATTTATCTCGATTAGAACTTCCGTAACGGTCAGTTGAAATTTTCAATGGTATCCCTATGTACTGGGATGCAGCAGTTTTAACATTAGGCTCCGAGGGAGAATTTTTTTCTAATTCAGATACAGCGATAAAACTGCGGGGGTGCACAGTCCCCCTGGGGATATGCTTACAGCTAAAAGGGTTTGCATCTATCTTAATTAGAAATGAAGTTCTGGTAACGACACTTGAAGTTTCCCCAAAATGCTTTTCTCGGGCTAAAAAACACTTTGGGGAAGTTTTGAATAAATCCGAAACTACTCACCCGATTTGGATGATTCGACCACCCATTTGTTTCTCTCGCGGCGTGCATTACAACCATATATCTGGTTTCAAAAAATTCCGATCGGGGGCGGAGCTATTGACCCCCGAAGTGGGACACTACGGCCTCAACTGGAAGGGGCCAGGGTGGTCCGATTTCGATACGGTTTCGTTTTTTGAGAATCTTAATTTTTTTCTGATTTTTCCATAAAAAATTTAGCCCCCCCCGGTTTGGGCTCCCCCGGGGCTACAACCCCCAAAACCCGAAATTCATATCTCAGGATCTGCCGAACCGATTTGCACTAAAATTTATACAGTTATAGAGTGTACCGAGACCTGTCGATAGACGCAAGAACGAGGTCTCTGGGTCGACCAGGGAAGGGGCGGTGCGACCTTGAATCCAGGGGTCAAAATAACATTTTTTGCTATTAAAAAAATTCCACCACCATTGCCTTTATCTCCTCGAGCATCGCCTGGGTATAAAATCTTTGTATCTAGGCCGAAATGGACCCCAGTTACGGCGTTTTCAAGATATTTTTATGCGTGAAAAAACTAAGTCCAGCGAAAAATACGTAAAGAGAAAAAATTTTTTCCAAATTGAGATACAGAGATGAAACTGCGGCTATGCATAGATCCCCTGGGGATACATCTTCAGTAGAAGCGGTTTCGATTTATCTCGATTAGAACTGCCGTAACGGTCAGTTGAAATTTTCAATGGTATCCCTATGTACTGGGATGCGGCAGCTTTAACAATAGGCTCTATGGGAGAATTTTTTTCTAATTGAGATACAGCGATGAAACTGCGGGGGTGCACAGACCCCCTGGGTATATGCTTACAGCGAAAGCGGTTTGCATCTATCTTAATTAGAAATCGAATTCTCGTAACGAAACTTTTGAATTTTCCCCAAAATGCCTTTCTCTAGCTAAAAAACACTTTGGGGAAATTTTGAATAACTCCGAAACTACTCATCCGATTTGGATGATTCGACCACCTATTTGTTCGTCTCGCGGTCTACATTACAACCATATATTTGGTTATATAAAATTCCGATCGGGGGCGGAGCTCTTGACCCCCGAAGTGGGACCCTACGGCCTCCACTGAAAGGGGCCAGGGGGGTCCGATTTCGATGCTGTTCCGTTTTTTGAGAATCTTAATTTTTTTGTGATTTTTCCATAAAAAATTGGGCCCCCCCGGTTTGGGGGCCCCCCGGGGCTAAAAACCCCAAAACCCGAAATTCATATCTCAGGATCTGCCGAACCGATTTGCACCAAAATTTATAGTTATAGAGTGTACCGAGACCTGTCGATACGCGCAAGAACGAGGTCTCTGGGTCGACCAGGGAAGGGGTGGTGCGACCTTGAATCCAGGGGTCAAAAAACATATTTGCTATTAAAAAAATTCAACCACCATTGTCTTCCTCTCCTCGAGCGCTATCGCCTGGGTATCAAATTTTTGTATCTAGGCCGAAATGAACCCCAATTACGGCGTTTTCAATATATTTTTATGCGTGAAAAAACTAAGACCAGCGAAAAATACGTAAAGAGAAAAAATTTTTTCCAAATTGAGATACAGAGATGAAACTGCGCCTATGCATAGACCCCCTGGGTATAGGCCGAAATCGACCCCAGTTACGGCGTTTTCAAGATTTTTTTATGCGAAAAAAACTAAGTCCAGCGAAAAACACGCATAAATGCGAATTTTTTAAAAATTCGAGATAAATCGATGAAACTGCGGCCATGCATAGTCCCTCCGGGGATACATCTTCAGTAGAAGCGGTTTCGACTTATCTCGATTAGAACTGCCGTAACGGGCAGTTGAAATTTTCAATGGTATCCCTAAGGACGGGATGCGGCAACCTTTAACATTAGGCTCTACGGGAGAATTTTTTTCTAATTGAGATACAGCGATGAAACTGCGGGGTTGCACAGACCCCCCGGGGATATGCTTACAGCGAAAGCGGTTTGCATCTATCTTAATTGGAAATCGAATTCTGGTAACGAAACTTTTGAAATTTCCCCAAAACGTTTTTCTCGGGCTAAAAAACGTTTTGGGTCACTCGCGAATAACTCCGAAAATACTCATCCGATTTGGATGATTCGACCACTCATTTGCTCGTCTCGCGGTCTACTTTCCAACCATGTACATGGTTTTAAAATTCCGTTCGGGGGCGGAGCTACCGCCCCCTCAAGTGGGCCAGGGGTCCGATTTCGATGCGGTTTCGTTTTTTGAGAATCTTATTTTTTGTGATTTTTTCATTAAAAAATTGGGCCCCCTTGGTTTGGGGGCCCGCGGGGCTACAACCCCCCAAAATCCCGAAATTCATATCTCAGGATCTACCGAACCCATTTGCACCAAAATTTATGCAGTTATAGAGTGTACCGGGACCTGTCGATACGCACAAGGACGAGCTCTCTGGGTCGACCAGGGGAGGGGAAGTGCGACCTTGAATCCAGGGGTCAAAAAAAATTTTTTTGCCATTAAAAAAATTCAACCATCATTGTCTTCCTATCCTCGAGCGCTATCGCCTGGGTATCAAATTTTTGTATCTAGGCCGAAATGGACCCCAGTTACGGCGTTTTCAAGATATTTTTTGGCGTGAAAAAACTAAGACCAGCGAAAAATACGTAAAGAGAAAAAAATTTTTCCAAATTGAGATACAGAGTTGAAACTGCGGCTATGCATAGACCCCCTGGGGATAGGGCGATCGACCCCAGTTCATATCTCAGGATCTACCGAACCCATTTGCACCAAAATTTATGCAGTTATAGAGTGTACCGGGACCTGTCGATACGCACAAGGACGGGATCTCTGGGTCGACCAGGGGAGGGGCAGTGCGACCTTGATTCCAGGGGTCAAAAAAAATTTTTTTGCTATTAAAAAAATTCAACCATCATTGTCTTCCTCTCCTCGAGCGCTATCGCCTGGGTATCAAATTTTTGTATCTAGGCCGAAATGGACCCCAGTTACGGCGTTTTCAAGATATTTTTTGGCGTGAAAAAACTAAGACCAGCGAAAAATACGTAAAGAGAAAAAATTTTTTCCAAATTGAGATACAGAGATGAAACTGCGGCTATGCATAGACCCCCTGGGGATAGGGCGAAATCGACCCCAGTTACGGCGTTTTCAAGATTTTTTATGCGAAAAACACGCAAAACTGCGAATTTTTTAAAAAATCGAGATAAATCGATGAAACTGCGGCCATGCATAGACCCCCCGGGGATACATCTTCAGTAGAAGCGGTTTCGATTTATCTCGATTAGAACTGCCGTAACGGGCAGTTGAAATTTTCAATGGTATCATTATGGACGGGATGCGGCAGGCTTTAACATTAGGCTCTACGGGAGAATTTTTTCTAATTGAGATACAGCGATGAAACTGCAGGGGTGCACAGACCCCCCGGGGATATGCTTACAGCGAGAGCGGTTTGCATCTATCTTAATTAGAAATCGAATTCTGGTAACGAAACTTTTGAAATTTCCCCAAAACTTTTTCTCGGGCTAAAAAACGTTTTGGGTCACTCGCGAATAACTCCGAAACTACTCATCCGCTTTGCGTGATTCGACCACTCATTTGTTCCTCTCGCGGTCTACTTTCCAACCATATACTTGGTTTTAAAAAATTCCGATCATGTCGAAGCTACCGCCCCCTGAAGTGGGCCCTTTCGGCCTCCCCTGGACGAGGCCAGGAGTGTCCGATTTCGATGCGGTTTCGTTTTTTAAGAATCTTATTTTTTTTGTGATTTTTCTATAAAAAAATTGGGCCCCCACGGTTTCGGGGGCCCCCGGGGTTACAACCCCCAAAACCCGAAATACATATCTCAGGATCTACCGAACCGATTTGCACCAAAATTTATACAGTTGTAGAGTGTACCGAGACCTGTCCATACGCGCAAGAACGACGTCTCTGGGTCGAATAGGGGAGGGGCAGCGCGACCTTGAAACCAGGGGTCAAAAATGAATTTTTTACTATTAAAAAATTTTGCAAAACCATTGCCTTCCTCTTCTCGAGCGCTATCGCCTCAATATAAGGTTTTTGTATCTAGGCCGAAATCGACCCCAGTTACGGCGTTTTCAAGATTTTTTTATGCGAAAAAAACAAAGTCCAGCGAAAAATACGCATAACTGCGAATTTTTTTAAAAATTGAGATACATCGATGAAACTGCGGCCATGTATAGACTCCCCGGGGATAGATCTTCAGTAGAAGCGGTTTCGACTTATCTCGATTAGAACTGCCGTAACGGGCAGTTGAAATTTTCAATGGTATGCCTAAGGACGGGATGCGGCAGCCTTTAACATTAGGCTCTACGGGAGAATTTTTTTCTAATTGAGATACAGCGATGAAACTGCGGGGGTGCACAGACCCCCCGGGAATATGCTTACAGCGAAAGCGGTTTGCATCTATCTTAATTAGAAATCGAATTCTGGTAACGAAACTTTTGAAATTTCCCCAAAACGTTTTTCTCGGGCTAAAAAACGTTTTCGGTCACTCGCGAATAACTCCGAAACTACTCATCCGATTTGGATGATTCGACCACTCATTTGTTCCTCTCGCGGTCTAATTTCCAACCATATACTTGGTTTTAAAAAATTCCGATCATGTCGGAGCTACCGCCCCCTGAAGTGGGCCCCTACGGCCTCCCCTGGACGAGGCCAGGAGGGTCCGATTTCGATACGGTTTCGTTTTTTGAGAATTCTTTTTTTATTTGCGATCTTTCCATAAAAAAATTGGGCCCCCCGGGGCTACAACCCCCCGAAACCAGAAATTCATATCTCGGGATCTACCGAACCCATTTGCACCAAAATTTATACAGTTATAGAATGTACCGAGACCTGTCGATACGCACAAGGACGAGATCTCTGGGTCGACCAGGGTTAGGGGCAGTGCAACCTTGAATCCAGCTGTCAAAAAAAAAATTTTTCGGTATTAAAAAAATTCCACCACCATTGTCTTCCTCTTCTCGAGCGCTATCGCCTCAATATAAGGTTTTTGTATCTAGGCCGAAATCGACCCCAGTTACGGCGTTTTCAAGATTTTTTATGCGAAAAAACCAAGTCCAGCGAAAAACACGCATAACTGCGAATTTTTTAAAAAATCGAGATAAATCGATGAAACTGCGGCCATGCATAGACCCCCCGGGGATACATCTTCAGTAGGACCGGTTTCGATTTATCTCGATTAGAACTGCCGTAACGGGCAGTTGAAATTTTCAATGGTATCCCTACGGACGGGATGCGGCAGCCTTTAACATTAGGCCCTACGGGAAAATTTTTTTCTAATTGAGATACAGCGATGAAACTGCGGGGGCGCACAGACCCCCCGGGGATATGCTTACAGCGAAAGCGGTTTGCATCTATCTTAATTAGAAATCGAATTCTGGTAACGAAACTTGTGAAATTTCCCCAAAACGTTTTTCTCGGGCTAAAAAACGTTTTGGGTCACTCGCGAATAACTCCGAAACTACTCATCCGCTTTGCATGACTCGACCACTCATTTGTTCCTCTCGCGGTCTACTTTCCAACCATATACTTGGTTTTAAAAAATTCCGATCATGTCGGAGCTACCGCCCCCTGAAGTGGGCGCCTACGGCCCCCCTGGACGAAACCAGGGTGTCCGATTTCGATGCGGTTTCGTTTTTTGAGAATCTTATTTTTTTGTGATTTTTTCATTAAAAAATTGGGCCCCCTTGGTTTTGGGGCCCCCCGGGGCTACAACCCCCCACAAACCCGAAATTCATATCTCAGGATCTGCCGAACCCATTTGCACCAAAATTTATACAGTTATAGAGTGTACCGAGACCTGTCGATACGCACAAGGACGAGGTCTCTGGGTCGACCAGGGGAGGGGCAGTGCGACCTTGAATCCAGGGGTCAAAAAAATATTTTGCTATTAAAAAAATTGCACCACCATTGTCTTCCTCTCCTCGAGCGCTATCGCCTCAATATAAGGTTTTTGTATCTAGGCCGAAATCGACCCCAGTTACGGCGTTTTCAAGATTTTTTTATGGAAAAAACAAAGTCCAGCGAAAAATACGCATAACTGCGAATTTTTTTAAAAATTGAGTTACATCGATGAAACTGCGGCCATGCATAGACTCCCCGGGGATAGATGTTCAGTAGAAGCGGTTTCGATTTATCTCGATTATAACTGCCGTAACAGGCAGTTGAAATTTTCAATGGTATCCCTATGGGCGGGATGCGGCAGCCTTTAATGCTCTTTTTTTCATTTTATGTTGTTTATTTTCACTCTATACATAATTCTTCTTATGTCTCCAGTGTATCATTATCTGATAACTTACAAAAATTTAATATTGTTTTTATTTCTGTGTATAATTATTGATTTTGTTTTATGCATAAATATATATGCTACTTTCCTGCCGAATTTTATGTCAATCAAAGCAGTATTTGCTGATTTTTTTTCATTTTACATCTTCGTGCTTAACTTTTGGAAGTGACTGTATTGCATTTATGTATGTGCGTGTGTTTGAATTTATAGGCAAGATGGTATGTTTGGTGTATATTTGGTGATTATATATATATATATAAAACTATAGGTTAAATATATATATATAGATATGATACATAGTATATCTGTAGTTACGTGATAGGTATAACTTATGAATAAGTAACATTATTGATATAATCCTTGCTAGAAATTTAAATTCTTTTTATTCAAATTCAATAGGAATAGTAAACACGCGTACGAGACGCTATATTTCAGTGATTTGACTTATGATATTATTGCATAACCTTTTAAGACAAAAAAATATTTTAATCAGTAAATTCCTATTAGCAAAACATATCCGCAGTTTTGGAAAGGCCATTTATTTCTGTATTTAAAATATCCATTAACGCTTCGGATTTCATTTTTCTGTGGTCTTTTCTGAATGTGCTATTAAGTTTACCGCTTAACAGCTGCGGAATTTTTCGAAAAATTTCACCATTTACTAGAACTGGTTGGTAATTTTTTTTGCCACCGCAATCCTCATTGATAAGCACGTGCGAAACAGCACTCATGTGACCGGTGGTAACTATATGTCGCAAGCTTATCATATATGTCGCAAGCTTATCATATATGTCGCAAGCTTATCATATATGTCGCAAGCTTATCATATATGTCGCAAGCTTATCATATATGTCGCAAGCTTATCATATATGTCGCAAGCTTATCATATTTGTCTGGGTTAGTATAATTGGCTTTTTCCCCATCTCTATGTGAATTTCGAGAAGGATTGATCTAAAGAAAATCCTTCAGTAACATGATGTAAAAAACACCGACGGCAAAATATTATTTGATAGTTACTTCCATTACGTATTGATAAATTATTGATAAAATTACGTATTGATAAATTATATATTACTGCATTAACAACCAAATAAAACAGACTTGGGTTACAAATGCGTTGTATAACGGAGCATGCAAAGAACTAAAATTTCAAGTTTTATAGATTGTGGAAGATTTTTTTCCGGGTTACAAATATAACAAAATAAGAGCAGTCTAATCATAAAGCTGTTTATATCTTCGTATTCTTTAATTAGAGTGGTATGTATCCTTATATACTGCTGTTTTCGATAAATAAAAAGCTTTCTTTGGTGTTAAAATAAAATCTAGTAATTCTGCTGAATGCTGCTTTTCATGAAAGCGCCAGAATATTTTACTGAGATTATAAAAGCGTTTGTGATAAAGCAAAAAAACGTAGGTTAGGAATAAAAAGTAAGTAAAAGGAAGGTTACTAAAAATTTATATTTATTTTAACTATTGCGTATATGTGTAGCTTTGTGAATTGTTAAATAATGATATTTGTTCATTTTATAATTTAATAAATACTATGAAAAAGGTCACGCTTTTTCTTAAATCTTTTACTCTTGTTTTCCACTATTAAATTTTAGTTTTATTCATTAGTTGAATCAGTATATATTAGAATATAAGGAAGTCATATATGTTTTACAAGAAAAATACAGTACAAAGTCCAAGATCCGGAATGGTCTAAAATCCGGACCTCAAATTTTCAATTTTGGCACAAATTACGGTAACCTCCTAGTGTTGCCATCGGTCACGTGAGACCCGCTAACTTCCGTAAACTCTCGGCGTTTGTCGTTGCATAATTCTGTAAACCTCGAGCCTCAAGCAATATAGAGCTGACAGAGACTGGTTGCTATGCAATAAACATCACTTCGGCGAGGAATTTCCACTTCATTTTCCGCCGACGGAATTTGAAGAGGTTGTAAGGTTTTAGTTAAACGAACCAAGTTTTATTTTAATTTAAATCTTTCTATCTCTTCTCTGTTTCAACTTCCCGTCAGAAGAAGCGCGCCTTTTCAGCTTATGCTAATTTGAAGTAGAGCCAAGTACTATTTAAACCAGAGGTAGAAACCTCTTAGTGTGAGACAGCTTTTAGTCTCGGATCACGGTCATTCTGTTCGACGTTCGCCTGACCAGGTAGCAGCTAAAACTATAAGCCATAGTGCTTACTACGTGATTGCATATTGAAATAAATTGAAGTGCGCTAGTATTAGTATTTCTTGCTACGCACCATTTAATTAGAGGCCAAACTCAGCGATTTGCTCTGTGAGCAAAGTTTAATTAGATTTCTATTTTAGTTTTAGTATTAAATTTATTTGATTGTTAAATTAGGCCCAAGTGTGGTCTTTTACTTTCTGTATCCCTCCCGAGTTGGGAAGTGTGTAAATAATAGTGCTTTAATAAAAGAGGATTTTAAATCCCTTTCAAGTGCAGTTATTCTCCAGCCCAGTATCTACATCAGAACAAAGCGCATATTCAGCTCCCTGTTCCAGAATCAGGACTGTACTTTAGTAAGTACTTCACAATGTTTGCAAAACATATGCACAGAACACTCAGTCCTGACAAGATCACACCAAGGCCTTGGTCAGACTCGCTCTCCAGTCTGCTGTCGAGTGGAAAGAGTATTCCGCCTGGTTTTCCGACATCGATGATCTCGACCGGTGTCCAGACTACACCCCAATGTGACCACCGCTTCCGGGCTTAGTAGTGGCCAATGCATGGACGTTATAAGAAATAGACCAACCCAAATGGGGTTTCTCCCTCGTCTGACGTATTTCCCGTCGGATGCATTCCCCTTGACCACATCCGGAGGTGTATGGACGACTTGCAGAAACTTAACATTGGTTGGCTATTGCAGTGTGTATAATTGTCAAGAAAAAGCTAATTGTAGCGCCTCATTTCACAAATTAAAATTTTCAGATTTTTTTATTTTTGAAATTTAGGTTGATTTTTAAAAATTTAGCATATTTTTGGAGCATAATTAACTTTCTAAATAATTATACAGCTGTTGCATGTTTTCAGACCTGGATATTTTTTTAGCTTTTTGCTGTACGGAAATTTGTGACTTTTAGAAAATAATATTTTAAATCTGCACTAATAGAAAATTTCAAACGAACAATTTTCTCTTAAAATTTTTATGCTTTCTATTGGTGTAAATAAATAAAAAATACCAAAATACCAAAAAATAAATTCTTAAAAGTTTTTGTTTAAAATTCTAAATTGTGTTGCTCTTTTAAAATTATAGGTGAATATTATAGCACAATTTCTATAAAGCAGTTTTATTTCACTCATATTTCGTAATACGTCGCAGTGATAAACACTTTTAATACCTTAATAATATTTATACATTTATTCTAGTGTTAAAATTGTATTTAACTGAAATAATTAATTGTCCTAGTATTTTACAGTGATTATTTTTTTTAAATTTAAACCTAGTTCTGCACAATATTTCTTTTATTTACTGTGAGTTTAATTAATTAGTCCAAAGAGGCGGTAGCCCAGAAAGGTTATTAGTTTCGAAACGGCATTTTGCGCTGTTTCACTATAAATGTTCCTTTCACTTTGCAAATTGTTGCCACCAAATATTAACACCTTGTATTATAGTTAAAGAAATTAAATAATAAAGAATCTTCATGAATACACGTATGTTTCTTACGTTGTAAAAAAACGACGGTATCTAGAGCCATCAAATTTTGAATAACGTAATCTTCCACTCAAACATGGTCACCTGAACGGCGGAATTTTGAATTGGTTTTAATGCATATCATATTTTTGTAAGGTTTATCCTAATTTCATTGCAGTTGTTTTTAGTTAATGCACCTTTCTTATCTATTCTAGCTTCACCTTACAATATGCTACCAGAATGTACACTGCTGAAATAAATTAAGAGAATTTGCATATTTTATGGAATTGCATGAAAAGAACTGAACTGAAGGAAAACCCACTGCTTTTAGATAAAAATGCAAATCTTGTACGGCAAATACGTAAGCGTACACGTGTGTGTAGGAGAAGCCAGCAGAAAAACGGGCTTTATAAGCGCGTGGAGGGTAAGACGAATTGCGTTCGCTAGCACACCTCGGTGAATTTCTTGGTGTTATCTTGCAGCAATCGGTTAAATTCACATCGGAAAAGTAAAAATGAATAAACACCAACGTTTAGATGATGGAATGAGGTGTCGAATTGCGGGAGGCTAGACGCAGGCCAGTCGCAAGTCCAGATGTGCAGAGAGTCTAATTTAACGCCCAGCTTCGCATGTTACTTATGGAAACAGTTCCAGGATACTGGATCCATCGAGAGAAAGCCTGGACGAAGTCGTCCAAGACCCACGACGGCTAGAGAATATCTCTATTTGTCCATTTTAGCGAGACGTAACAGAGGGGCTACACCTTCTTACTCTCTCGGGACCTGAACGCAGCCACAGGAACCCATGAAACAAGGGTGACTGTTTCCAAAAGACTGAATGAGAAAGGGTTGTTTGCCAGAAGAGCGGCTGTTTGCTTCCTGCTCATGTCTACGGACAGGAAAGTCCGATTAGCATGGTGCAGGCAGCATAGTGATTGCAGTAGGAGCAATGGGCGACCTTTCTGTTCACCGACGAGTCTTGTTTTAGCCTAAACACAGATTCGTCGTACTTTCATATAGAGAGAGCCATGGACCTGCTACCTACCCTCCAATGTCCGCAAAATCAACAGTTATGGCGGTGGCGGTGTAATGGTCTGGGCAGGCATCATGTTGGATGGTCGCACACCTCTCCACGTCTTTGACAGAGGTTTTGTGACTAGTGTGCGATATAGGGATGAGGTCTTGCAGCCCTATGTTCGCCTTTTTCGGGGTGGAGTGGGCCCCGAATTCATCTCACAGGACCACAACGCGAGGCCACATACAGCTCTTCTTATCGACTAATTTCTGGAGAGTGAGGATATTCGCCGGATGGATTGGCCAGCCAGGTCTCTAGACCGCAATCTTACAGAGCATGTCTGGGACGCTCTGGGGAGGGCAATTGCAACTCGCAGCCCCCTCCGAGAACCATCCAGAAACTGAAAACAGGGTTTCTGAATGAGTGGGACCAATTGCCACAGGCACAGATAAACTGCCTTATTTCCAGTGTGGCACCACGCTGCGAGGCCTGTATGGCTGTAAGAGGGGACCATACTCCCTATTAACCCGTTTCGTTTGTGTTTCTGCAACCGCTGTTTCAGACCTTCAGACTAATATGAGTGTTACACACGAACATGTGAACTATTATAACTGTTGAATGTTTATTTTGTTTGTATTATATCAACCTATGTTCACACCAAATTTTATTAAAACCTGTCCAGTAGTTCTGGAGATCATAGATCAAATATGAAAATTCTCTTAATTTATTTCACCAGTGTATTTTCAGAAAAGCGGTTAATGCAAATGAGTAAGACTAGTATTTAAGTTGATGTTTGACTGACTTCGTTAGAGACCCCGACCTATTGCTACGCTCGGTCGTACTTAGGCCCTTGATAGCTTCGCCGACTTAATTGAGATTTAGGGGCCAAGTACTTAGAATCTTGATAGCTTCGGCTATATTTTTAGTTAAATATTAGTTAAGTTTAAATTCTTATTAATTTGAGTTCAAGCTGAAGTGGTGGCTTTGCTGTACTCTCCGAGATAGGAGCAGACTGTGTTCATACTTATTTTGAGGAATAAAGGCTAGTTAACACTTCTTGAGTCTTACGTCTCTGGTCACACACGCATGCGATAATTCCCTTATCAGTGTAAGGGGTTTCTTGCATTGCACTGTGAAATAAAAGATTGGACCCCCCCCATTTTGTAAAATTTTAACGAATTTTTGATTAAAAAACTCAATGAGTTCAAAGCAAGCAATGGCAACACTGTACGGAAAATAACATTTTTATCTCCAACGCGGAAATTCTAAAGATATGCTGTTTGAGATATTTTGTGTTATTGCTGTTGAATTTAATTTTATGTGGTTTACGTTCAAAGAACATGATATTCAATAATTAAAGGTAACACGCAAAACGTTAAAAAAATCTTTTTGCGCGTAATATAAAATATGAGTGCTTCCAGATTTTATTTTATTATCCTAAAGGGGCAATTTGCCCAGAAGGGCTATTAATTTCGTTTTAACATTTTGCGTAAATTCCCTACAAACGGCGAATCACTTTTTGAATTGTTGCCACTAAATATTAGAGCCCTGTATTATATTTAAAAACATTAAATAATGAAGAATCTGCATAAACGTATGTATGTTTCTCCCATTCCAATAATACAACAGTACCTAGAGCCACCAAATTTTGAATAGCATAGGTCTCCACCCGAATAAAAGGATCTGGAAGGCCGAATTAGGAATTTGTTTTATTATCTATTTTATGTTTTGTAAAGCATTCATGAGTTTTTTATTAAGAAACTGAACGATTTCAAAGCGAGCAATGGTAACACTATACTAGGGGAAAATATCTCCAGCCCTGTGTATCGTAAATTCTAAAGATATGCTCTTTTAAATATTTAGCGATATTGCTTTTGAATTGAATTTATGGTTTAAGTGTGTGAAGAACATCATATTTAATAAATAAAGATAACACACAAAACGTCAAAAAAGGCCCGTTTAGGCGCAATATAAAATTTGCAAGCTTTCAGATTTTTATTTTTTTTCCTTTACACTTTTTATGTCACTTCTTCGAAAACTACATATATTATAGAAGATGCCATTCAATAAAAAGGTAAGAAAATTTCACTTACCTTCGAATCCGGGGCTGAGCTCTTGAAATCCGTATTTTCTTCTTCGCTAAGCTGACGACTCAAAAATATTCAAAGACAACAGTTCAGATTATTAACTCATCTTTTAGAATTTTAAAAGAGTTTAATTAACAAAAAATAACTAAACTAACAACAACAATTATTACATAAATTGAGATTATATAGAACTAATCCCATTACATGGGCCGTAAATCAGTTCGAAGTTTTATTCTCCGAGGCCTAACAAGATCTTAAAAGTGAAGAAGAAAAAATGACCTCGGCATGTTGCCAGAAAAGTTATTCCATGATTTGTGGGAGGGGCCAAGCCTGATAGAATCAGGGAGTTTATGACATCCTCCCACCTTTGAGTTGTTTAATGACAAAACTAAAAAAAAAATAAATAAATAAAAATGAGTCTTAAAGTTTAAGTCTCTGAGGAGGTCTTAGAGTTCGTCCTCTACGAGAAGTGGAAATCACAAGGCTCTTTTGGTCTGCAAGAATTCGTTCTCGAATGTCACAAGAGTCAAGGATGTTGACTTCTAGTGGATAAAGTCTCTGGACTGGTCTAATGAAGGTACCAAAGTGTGTCTTGACTTCTACTACACGAATTCTACCATCTTTGCCTGGATAAGTTTTTATCACTTAAGCCAAAGGCCAATTAATTCTCTTTATCTCATTATCACCAATGAGTACGATATCTCCTTCTTTGATCGATGATTTTTACGAACTTTTGAATAATCTTTCAGTAAGCCTAAATATTCATTTCGGAATCTCTTTCTTAGATCTTGATGTATCTTCCTTCTATTAACAAATCTCTTTTCTATCTTTTCAGAATCAATCATATCAAAGTCTGGTACTCCAATTTCTCTGATTTCTTGGAGGAACATTGATGGGGAAAGTGCTATTAAGTCTTCAGGATCCTCTGAAAGATAAGTGAGGGGTCTGGAGTTGATTATGCTTTCTGCGTCACACAATATAGTTACTACTTCCTCTTCATTTAAACATGCTTTTCCGAGTAGTTTTCTGAGAATGTTCTTCAACATTCCTACTAGTCTTTCCCAGAATCCCCCCACCAAGGGGCTGATGGAGGGCTGAACTTCCACTCAATTTTTTTCTTAATTGCGAAGTCTTCAATGTTATTCCAATCAATGGCTTTCAGAGAGTTGGACGTGCCAACAAAATTTTTCCCGTTTTTAGAATAAATGGTAGTAGGACGACCTCTTCTTGCAATGAATCGGCGGACGGCCAGGATGAAACCGTCGGTTGACAATGAAGTAACTAATTCCAGGTGGATTGCTCGATAGATTGCACATGTAAAAAGAACAATCCAACATTTCTTGTTTTCTTTTAAGTACAGTGGACCACAAAGGTCAACTCCAATGACTTCAAATATAGCCGCGTTTCTTACACGGTCTTCAGGAAGAGGTATACTGATTGTCTCTAGAGGGCAAATCGAAAACCTTTTACATTTTATACAGCTTCTAATAACTTGCCGAACTGTTTTCCTATTCTTGATAATCCAGTAATTTTCTCTGAGATTTGACATTAATATTTGCGTATCAGCATGTTCAAGTTCTAGGTGTTTTTCCATAATTAATTTGTTAACCAGTTAATGTTTATTTGACAATAATATCGGAAACCTGAATGTCTCCAAATCCTTTCTTGTGGCAACTTTTGTTTCCACTCTTAGCAATCCATCATTACCTTTGATAACCTTCAAATTCAGATGTTTTCCGTCACTAAAACTTTCTAATTGCATTTCTTTCAAAATTAATTTTTCTGCTTCTTGAATTTCGAAAACCGCCAATTTTCCTCTCTTTCGATCTTTTTTACCATTCTTCAAATTTCCACAAAATCCTAGTACGTATGTCATGATTATCGTAATTTTACCAAAAGATGATATATCTTCGAGGAATTTAAACTTGTTTATCTGTGAATTCGTGGCAGAAGTAACAGTCTTTCTTTTTTCAGCGTTAACAATTTCAAAGTCTGGATTAACTTCTATGTTTGACCAGTCCTTCTGAGGATTTCTCAGCCAATTAGGACCATTCCACCATTTAGATTTCGCTAAAACATCTGCACTACATCCTCGAGAGGGAATATGAGCAGGATTTTGTGATCCTGGAACATAATACCAATCATCTGGATTTGACAGGTTTCGTATTTCTTTGACTCGATTTGACACGAAGACTGCCCATACAGTCTGACCAATAAAAAGCCGGTAAAGAGGGAAGTTTTAAATCTTCTTTCACTGTACTAGCTAGCCTTGCCCCAATTGTGCAAGCAAGGAGTTCGAGTCTGGGGATTGAAATGGGTTTCAGGGGGGATACTCTGGATCTGGCTTGTACAAGCTGGCATGAAGCAGAATTTCCATTTTTACTCCTTAGAAAAATACATGTAGCATAAGCTGCTTTACTTGCATCACAGAACACATGAGGATTTAAATTCTTGGAAGTTTCCGGGTCTACTATCCTGCATCTGGGTATAGTAATAATTTTCAAAATATTAAGCTGTTTTCACCACTTTGGGAATTTTCCCCCTAATGATGTAGGTAGTGCAGAATCCCCCGTGACCTTTAATTTCCAACATTCCTGTAGCATAATTTTTTGCATTAAAGTTACAGGACAAGTAAATCCAATAGGATCGAAACCCTATGAACCAATGATAATACTTTTCGTTTTGTCAAGATTTCCCCCTTATGTTCATCATCTTTTATATCTACAGAGAGCAAATCTTCATTTAAGTACCATTTTAAGCCCAAAACAGGGACACTGCATCTTTCGATAGGCATTGAGTTTTCGATTTGCGAGCTAAAATCATTGTGCTCCCACTCTCTAAGTTCGAATTTACCCTCTTCCAAAATTGTTTATGATTCAACCATCAGTTTCTCCAATTTTTCTTTGCTGTTGACACTGCATACCAAATTATCTACATAAAATGATTCTAAGAGAATATGTGCAGTTTCTTTATAATGGTCTGGAACATTCTTTAGGTGGCCCGTAAAAGAAATGGGCCTGATGATATCCCGAATACAACTCTCTGGTGTTGATAAATTATGTTTTCGCCTTTTCCCCCTTCTTTAAAAAGAAATCTCAAAAAAGGTCGGTCACGTTCTTGTAGCCGAATTTGTAAAAAAGCTCTTTTTTATCTGCAATTATTCCAAATTTACCGTATCGAAATCTATTTATCAAAGAAGGTATGAGCTTGATAAGATTTGGACCTTTTACCAAACAGTCGTTGATTGATGGCAAATTTTTTTCTTTAGCGGAACCGACGAAAACAGGGCGTACCTTAGTGGTTGAATTTTTTTCAAATACTGGCCTATCAGGCAAATAGTGTTCTTCGGCTATTTCCTCGTAAGATTCAACCCTTTCGATGATATCTTCTCTCTTCCAATCATGAAACACTTCCTCGTAATCGTGTAATTTTCCGATCTTTTCTAATGATTTGATGCAGTTCGCAAGTCATTTTTCAGCTATCTTTCTGCAACTACTAAGAGGGGGTGTTCCTTTATCCATGGTAAATTTACCATATAACGGCCTTCTTTATCTCTTTTTACATTTTGAAGAAAATGTAATTTCGCGGCCTCTTCTAAATCCTTTTTAGACCAGTCTTCCCCCACGGCTCTCATACCCACCGTGTCCAGTCGCCATAATTCTGATATATCCAGATCGCTAATATGGAGAGTGAGCAGCGTCTCACATCTGCTAGTATTTTCTCCAGATTCTCCCATCAACGTCCAGCCTAAGCTTGTATGCATGGCAACCAGATTATCAGATATCTGCTTGATTGTAAGGTTTTAGTTAAACTAACCAAGTTTTATTTTAATTTAAATCTGTCTATCTCCTCTCTGCTTCAACTTCCCGTCAGAAGAAGCGCGCCGTTTCAGCTTATGCTAATTTTGAAGTACAGCGAAGTACTATTTAAGCCAGAAGAAGAAACCTCTTATTGTGAGTGAGCTTTAGTCTCAAATCACGGTCAGTCTGCTCGACGTTCGTCTGACCAGCTAGCA
Organism: Stegodyphus mimosarum; assembly: GCA_000611955.2. Taxonomy (NCBI): domain Eukaryota; kingdom Metazoa; phylum Arthropoda; class Arachnida; order Araneae; family Eresidae; genus Stegodyphus; species Stegodyphus mimosarum. Next base: position 133,782 of record KK118061.1, on the reverse strand, counting down.
GTTTAAATTTATAAGCCATAGTGCTTACTACGTGATTGCATTGTAAAACAATTTGAAGTGCGCTAGTATTAGTATATCTTGCTACGCACCCTTTTAGGTAGAGGCCAATCTCCGCGAATCGCTCTGTGAGCAAACTTTGATTTAATTTCTATTTTAGGGTTAGCATTTTAAATTATTTGATTGTTAAGTTCGACCCAAGTGCGGTCTTTTACTTTCTGTATCTCTCCCGAGTTGGGAAGTTTGTAACTAATAGTGATTCAATAAAAGAGGATTTCAAATCCCTTCACGTGCAGTTATTATCCAGCCCAGCAGTTACATCAGAACAAAGCTCACATTTCATCAGCTCACTGTTCCAGTTCAGGACCTGAGAAGAAACACTCTTGTAAATATTTCACAATGTTTCCAAAAATGATGCACAGAACCCTCAGTCCTGATAGTGGCGCCCGAACCAAAAGAAGAGGATGGCCTCAACGACAAGAAGACGAACCTGAGATGCCTGCTGTGCCTGTCCAAAATCCTGAGATAGCACCTCCTGGCATAGAAGAATTTGGCTACATCGTACAGACCATGCGAGCAGCCATGAAGCCAGCGGCAAGTTTTGACGGCAAGACAGCCGTAATCAATTTCCTAGAAAAGCTAGACTCCCACTTCATGCTATATCCAGTTCATGAATTTCAGAAAGTCGTTCTTGCTACCTGCGCTTTGAAGGGCCAAGCGCTAATGGTTCAAGT
>KK118061.1:111023-132563 GCA_000611955.2 Stegodyphus mimosarum | reverse complement strand
TTTGAAAGCCGAAGAACAGCCGACAACGAACGACGACGCCAATTTGAGCGAAGAAGTCAGTGGAGTTCGCCAAGACCCCAGCAAAAGCAAAATCAAAGTTACGGGAATAAGGCGAAGCAATGGCCGAAGAAAGATGTGTCTCCTAAAGCGAGCGGCGAACGAAGGGAATTTAATAGAAGAACAAGCAAAGATTCCGAGGGCAACCAGAAGAAAAAGAATTTAAACTAAGTTGGATTTCTTCAAGGAATGTGAAGAAGTCCGAAGCAGCGCAAAACCCTTCCAAAATCAATTTAAACACCGTGGTCGTGAAGAATTTGAGTTTGCCGAAGATTGAAGTTCTAATCAACAACATACCGGCGACAGCCCTCTTGGATACGGGAGCGCAAAGCAGCTTCGTATCGGAAAGATTCTTTAAAAAGCACTTTCGCCGTTACAGAATTTTTAGTGCAAGAAACACGGATGTCATAGCGGCCCAAGGAGAAAAATGTAGCTGTTTAGGAAAAGTACCGTTGTTCGTGCGTATCAACAACGAACAGGTAAGAATCCTGTTTTATATTGTGCGAGACTTACCAGCAGAAGAAAAAGAAAAAATCCAAGGGCTGGTAAGTAATTTTTCGAATTTATTTAGTCATGTACCGGGTTTTACACAGGTGGTGAACCACGACATTGACACGGGGGACGCTCAGCCAGTTAGGCAAAAGCCATATAGATATGACAGGGTCAAAGAGGAAATAATTGAATACCATATTGATGAAATGTTAAAAAATAAAATAATAACTCCTATTTCGAGTGCATATGCGAGTCCGGTGGTTTTATGTAAAAAGAATAATGATTACCCGATTACGCACCCGAAGCGGTGGCGTTTTGCTATAGATTATCGCAAGTTAAATTCAGTTACAAAATATCCAGTATATCCGTTGCCGATAATTGAAGAAATTATTCGAAATATTTCGTCCACAAAATACAAGACTACATTAGATCTTACGAGTGGTTATTTTCAGATTGGGGTAAAACCCGAAGACTTACACAAGACCGCGTTCATAACTAAATCTGGCACGTACGCATTTCTTAGAATGCCGTTCGGTTTATCCGGCGCGCCGGCAACGTTCCAAAGATGTATGGACATCGTCTTAAGACCAGTCCTCGGTAAAAGCACTTTTATATATTTAGACGATATTATAATTACGTGTAGTAGTCTAGAACAACACTTACAAGATTTAAAAAAAGTATTTTCATTGTTAAATCAAGCTGGTTTAAAGATAAATGCGTCCAAATGTAAATTTGCCGCAAAAGAGTTACGTTATTTAGGATTTAAAATTTCCCAAAAGGGAATCGAAACTGATCACTCAAAAATAGTAGCTATTAAAAATTATCCTGTTCCTAAAACAGCGAAGAAACTATCGTCGTTTCTTGGGATGTGTTCATATTATCGGTCCTTCATTAAAGACTTTGCAAAAATAGCTGAGCCACTGCTAAAGTTGAAAAGAAAGAAAGCTAGGTTTTCGTGGTCAGCAGAAGCCAACTTGGCGTTTCAAAAATTGAAAGACGCATTGACTCAAGCTCCCGTCTTAAAATTTCCAGAAGGGGATAAAGGATTAGAGATTTCAGCGGACGCTTCAGATTTCGCGATTGGTGCAGTGCTTTCCCAAAATGGTCAACCCGTGGCTTTTTTCAGCCGAACATTAAATGAAACCCAGAGAAACTATTCCGCAACAGAGAGAGAAACTCTCGCAGTGTTAGCATCAGTACAGAAATTTCGTGTGTTCTTTGGAAGTTCTCCAGTAACTGTATATACCGACCACGCGGCGGTCACTAGACTCTATTCTGGAAAAAATTTATCACCCAGATTAATAAGGTGGGCTCTCAAATTACAGGAATATAACCTAATAATTAAACATACGCCGGGAAAAGAAAATGTTGTGGCAGATGCTTTAAGCAGAATTAACTTAGATGAAAATGGAAGTGTAATTAAGATAGCCATGTTAACATCCAAAGTATTAGATTCTCGTGAAACAGTAATAGCCGAACTCAAAAAAGATCCGGAGTTCAAAAATATATACAATTATTTGGCCGACCCTGAGAATTTCAATCATCCGGATATTGTGCCGATAAGAAATAGGGCCGAAAATTACGAATTAATTGACGGACTGTTATTCTATACGAAAGCTACTAATGAGAATCATGAATATAGACCGGTTATCCCAGCTAGCATGAGGTTGAATGTATTAGAAGAGTTGCATGATTGTGCCATTTCGGCTCATTTAGGTATAAGAAAAACTGTTCAGAGAGTTCGCGAGGCAGTTTTCTTTCCAGAACTGCAAAAGTTTACTAGGGCGTATGTCCAGTCGTGCCCAACATGTCAATTAAATAATTATGTTAATTTCCGCCCGGCCGGGTTCCTAAATAGTATTAAATCAGAATTCCCAAATCAAATAATAGGCATCGATTTACTTGGACCTTACCCTCGAAGTAAAGTTAATAAAAGCCGATATCTTTTAGTTATAGTGGATCATTTTAGCAAATGGTTAGAGTTAATTCCGTTAAAACGCGCGTCTGCAAAAATTGTAGTAGATTCAATTCTAAATAAGTATATTTTAAAATACGGGGCGCCCCTAAAAGTTATTTCAGACAATGGTCCTCAGTTTGTTAGTAAAATGTTTGAGGAAATGTGTGCAAAACTGGGCATACGTCATCTAAAGATGGTCCCGTATCGTCCGCAGTCAAACATAGCGGAACGGGTGAATAGAAATGTAGTGAAAATAATTCGTAGTTATGTGAAAAACTATCACTCTACCTGGGATAGCCATATAAATGAATTTGCATTTGCCCTTAGGACCGCCAAACACGATACTACACAAAAAACACCCGCTGAACTCTTCTTAGGAAGAAAGATCTTGACCCCCCTAGATAAACTGTTCTTTGTACAGGAAAGGGCAGAAGAATTTAAAATGAGTGATATACAAAAGTTAATACGGGAAGCGACGGAAAATATAGAAATGGCCCAAAGAAAACAGAAATTGTACTATGACCTAAAAAGAAGAGAGGTCAAGTACAATGTGGGAGATGAAGTGTTGAAGATTAAACACAACTTGTCAAATGCCCCAGAGGAAAAGGTGGGGAAATTTTTTCCGCGTTTTGAAGGCCCGTTCACAATTGAACAAATTACGGGGGCAGTGGTTATATTAAAAAGAAATGATGGTCAAACGCTCAAAGCGAATGTGGACCAAATAAAACCGTTCTATAATCGCAGCAAAATGGCTGTATTTAAAGATTCGTTTCAGGATCCGAGGCAATCGACTAGCCAGGAAGATATACGTCAGCAAAAACAGCAGGAACCAGCTACAACGGCATCGAAATGTCAGAAGAAGAAAGCTCCCCCCCAACAAAGAAATAAGAACCAAAAAGGTGGTTTCAAAAGAAAGTCTCACGATGCAGGTGAACAAATCTACGAACGGAATTACGAGCGCACCAAGAGAAGAAAGCAGAATGGGCAAGGGAAGCCCAATGTATCCAAAAGAACTGTGGAATCATCGGACAGGTGCCTGAGAAACAAGAAACGTCGAGTGCAGCCTGAGAATCAACTTCCCGAATACAGCAGGAACCAGGACAAGCAACGAGCAAGGGCCCAGGAGAGAAGGGCCCAGTCCACCAAACGTCCAGCGGAGGAACCTCCTCTACAAAGCAAATTTCCGAGGATACAACGACAGAATTTCAAAAGGAAAAGAGATGAGCAACCTCCCAAGGACCAAAAACCAAAGTCCAGGAGACTCAATCAAGCGACAACGTACTCGACTTTCAAAGATTGGGCCAAGAAAAGGATGGACGATCACAATAAGATAAGTAGAATTCCTTATTCAAAAGATTAGTTAATTTTTGAGTGTACTGCAAGTTGCAGGGCCGATTTTACCTCAAGCGAGGTTGAGTTTTGCGCCAAGTGGGCGATAAGTTCTCATATTGAAAGTAAAATGTTTTTGTTTAAAAGATTTGTAATTCCTAAAGATTTAAAATCACTTTATGTTTGTAAATAGACTAATTTTGTAAAACAATGAATTGCTGAAAAGAATGTGTTAACTAAATGATGTTGTATGACGCTTTGTCGAAAGACTTGTAAAATGTCTAGAATAAAAAATCGGGAAAATTGAAGAACACGATTTAGTCTGTAAACTATTAATTTAATGTAAAGTGATATTTCAAGAAAGTACCTTGAAAAAGGAATAGGAAGCACTTGCTGTAAGCTTAGAAATTTAACCTCTATTTGCACTTTAGGATTGCTATGAAATTGTTAATGTGTTATGAAATGTAACAAATAATATTATGCTAGAAATGCACGCTAAGTGCAATATTAATGTGAATGTTGTGTGCAAACTGCGAATTTGTATGCATGAAAAGTTAAAGATTGAGTATGTTAGAATGCAAGTGTTAATTAGGCTCTCCACCAAATACACTTAAAGTGTTAGACATAAAGCTAGTGAGAACCTTAGGTTTAGCTGGTTAGCAGTTATTATCCAGCCCAGCAGTTACATCAGAACAAAGCTCACATTTCATCAGCTCACTGTTCCAGTTCAGGACCTGAGAAGAAACACCCTGGTAAATATTTCACAATGTTTCCAAAAATGATGCACAGAACCCTCAGTCCTGATAGATTTTACCCGTAAATAATCTTCCAGCAAAGTCAGGCCCAATTAAAATATGTATTTCATCTGGATACATTTTCATACAAGTAAGTATTTTCATTAATACAGATATCACTTACTAAAATACCAGAGTGTTTAATCTTATTGATAATCTTAGAATTACTGATCTTGGGTATAGATAGACAAATTTTTTCTTGATCCATAACATCTAATTCGCAGATGAAACTCTTATCAATATTACTTATGTTAAGGCGATATTTTTTGTGGTCTTCTTTTTTTTCAATGCCGCCAAATAACCCATGGATAACAGTATCCTCTCCCAAACACTCTAGTCCTAAAGTAACTGCCAAGAATTTACTGATATAAGATTTCACAGATCCCCTGTCAATTAATACTCTAACGTAATAATCTAAACCATTTACATTAATACATACAACCAGAGTTTGTAAAAACACTTTTTTCATAAATGATTTATTAACGAGTACGCTATTACTAATATTATCATTAAACATATTACTGTTTAAAGGTTTACTTTCAGCAATTTTATTTTCCTTTGCATAACATAGAATGTCCAAGTGAGATGATTTCGAACAAAATTTACAAGTTACCCGTGCTGTACAATTTTTCGATAGATGTGAACCACGTTTAATGCATTTGAAACAATAACCATTTTTCATTAAAATATCTTTTCTTTTTTGCATTGGTAACGAAAAAACAAACTGACAGCTCGATGAATCATGGTCAGAGGAATCGCAAAATATGCATGCGTAGGTTTTATATTTTTTATCAATCGTCAGCAGATCGGCGGCAGTGAATGTTCGGCGGCTTTTCTTTTTTACTGCTCGATTGCGAAAGTTGTGTCTTCAATGAATCACGATCTCGCTGCGAACATTTGTTTATCTTAAAAGTGCTTTCGTTGGCATGATTTATAATATGTGAGCGTTCCGTAGCATTCAGTCTTTGAGATAAAAATTCTACAAGTTGATCTAAGTCATAATCAGAATCAGCAGTCTCTCTATTAAAATGAAAAATTAAATTTGGAGGTAATAATTTTAATAACATAGGCGTTAGAAGGTTACCGTAAGTTTCCGAACTAATTCCAAGAGATTTTAAACTTCTAATTTCGGTTTGGACTTGTTCAAAAAATTTCCTGAATAATAGGGAGTCTCTAGCATTTTTTAAAGGAGGAATTCGTAGTAAGCCGTTCATGGGAGTATTAATTAAAATATTTTTTTTCCAAAACGAGATAACAAAATTTCAATAGCAATATAGTAATTTTCAGGCGTTATAGCTTCTATTGAACTAAGTGCGGATCCTCTCAGATATGTTCTCAAATAATTAAACTTAGTAATTTTGTCTAACGTTTCATTTTTATGTATCGCGGTCTCAAATGTGTTCCAAAAAGTGAGCCACTGAGAATTGTCTCCATAAAAATGATTAATTGTAAGCTTCGGTAATTTAAGGCTAGCCTTTTCTACTACAAAATTGTTAGCTATTATTTCAGGTACTGCTTTCGATGTTGTTGAAATTTCCGTTGAATTACCTTTTGATAACTCGCGTATTTTCTTTCCAGCACGAAATGTCCATGTTATTTTTTTGTCTTTGTATTCTGTGGCGCTTTTTAGTTCATTATCTAATTCCTTAATATCTACAGCAGATTCTATTTCTTTATTTATAGCTTTTAGTTGATCAGAATTAAATTTCAAATGTTCTAAAAGTTCTTCTAGGACGTCAATAGAAACTTCAGAATTGTTAATTTCGGTTTCAATACCTTTGACAGTTTTAGTAACTGTTGTTCTAATATTAGCACGTTTCTTTTTTAATCTATTCAGAATGTCGTCAGCCTTTATGTATCAATATTTCTTAACAAAATTCCCTATGTAATCAAATCAAATCGATTAAACACAAATCTAATCAGTACAACTATTCATAGAGCTCAGCATCCCGGCAGGGATGCCAAAATTTTATGTCAGTTCTTCGCAAACTATATATATTACAGAACTATATATGTATTAAGAAATTATGAATATTATGAATTATGAATTATGAAAATATGAATTAAGAACTATATATATTATTACTATATATATTAAGAAAATTTCACTTACCTTGGAATCCGGGGCTGAGCTCTTAAAATCCGTATTTTCTTCTTTGCTAAGCTGAAGACTCAAAAATATTCAAAGACAACAGTTCGGATTAATAATTCATCTTTTAGAATTTTAAATGATTTTAATTCACAAAAAATAACTAAGTTAACAACAACAATTATTACATAAATTTAGATTATATAGAACTAATCCCATTACATGGGCCGTAAATCAGTTCGAACTGTTTCGTTTCATTCTCCGAGGCCTAACAAGATCTTAAAAGCGAAGAAGAAAAAATGACCTCGGCATGTTGCCAAAAAAGTTATTCCATGATTTGTGGGAGGGGCCAAGCCTGATAGAATCAGGGAGTTTATGATCTATCTCTATAATAGCCATGGGACTATCTCTTATAATAGCCATGGGACAATGTCTATGACGTCTTGTGCCCACTACTGGAGGAGAAGTCAGGGTTAACCAGCTGTTGGTGAATATAAGGTTTTGTGAACTAACAAAATTCTAATCAAAATTCTCATTAGACAGGAGTAACGGGTCATTCTCAGGCTTCCCGCATGATGCTCAAGGCCGGTCGCACCATTCAACTGAGATTTAACCACAATTTTAAATTTAGGTTAAATATTGCTGTATTTAAGCATGCCATTAATAAAAGTGTAAATAATAAGTGTAAATATTGCAAGATTAACTGTTTTGTATGTGCCATATATTGACATCATATTGCACGAGTTTTCCCTTCTGACTCAAATTGTCTGGTTTGTGACGCAGTTTTGCATTTGCACAGCGAAATACGCAAATAATTTATTCCATTCATGTACTGAATGTGGCAACAGAGATGGAGTCGTAGGAATTTAGTGGGAAATAATTTTCTGTTTGGGTTTTGGGTTATAAATGTAATATATTGTGTACATTTTTATTTTATTTATTAGATCCATATTGAAAAAATGCTCAGTATCACTCATGGAAAAAGGTAAGGCATGCATGCTGTCAAATAATTGTAATGAAAATGTCTGTTACCGGTGAGATTCACACACACTCTTCTTGAATCACTAGTGTTCAATTTTTTATCTGCCCTTTTTTCTTTTTCTTTTTTTCCTTTTCTTTTTTAATTTTGATAGAGGCTATCTTCTGCAATAATTTGTGGTTACAATCCCGGATTTCTAGCATATTTGACTGCTTACGTTTTAAATAAAAAAGAAATGAGACTGTGGAACTTTCATATCGATATTGCTCTTGATCTGTGAGAGCACGTGTTTCAAGTAAATTCACACATAGCGGTGAATAAAAATTTCGATTTCAATCAAATAGAAGTTTTGTTTTGGTTAGAAGAAACCGCTTACTATTCACTCTTACACGGTAATATCAGTCGCGTAATTGACGGCACTCTCTTCATTTTATCAGTTTCGCATGTTACATTCAGTTTGATTGGCTCCCTGGTTAAAACGGAATGTATGTTACGTGTTTATAATTCGTTTATGTATATATTAGTTTAAAGTCGAATAGTTTTACTTGTGGTCAGAATTAAATATGCTTTTTCATCTTTATGAAGTGAATAGAAAATTTCAACCTACAGTATAACAAGAAAGATATTTTATGCTTTTCAAGAGTTTTCCTTGGGGAAGAAATCTGTTTAAAGGGTTAAGTCTTTCTAAAGAAAAGTGGCTTCCATTTACTTCATGAAGAAAGTCACAATGTAATGAACTCATTCAGTTGCTGAAAACTGAATTGAAGAAAAGACACATGTGTTAAACTTTCTTGAAATGTATAGAATGTAGGATTAATTACAACTTAAATTTTAATTTGGGGTAGTATATTATATACGTATATCTATATACATGTCAGATCATACTCACCGCAAAACCTTTTAAAACTGTCAAAGTTCAACAAAGGCTACTAATCAAAGTTTGCAAAACACTTATTTTATCCTAGAATTTCCTCTCGTTATATGAAAGGTGATCCATTTCTTCTTCTTCTTTTTTTTTTCGTTAAGTTACTGAGGCCTGTGGTCTGTGCTTGAAAATCATTCAGTAATAATTTGAACTAAATTTATTTAAGATATCTGTACCTGTAATCCTATACATAATTATCTCAAAAATTGATAGCATTAATCTGAAGATAAGTGAATGTTTTTTGTTTTTCCTATGAGCCTTTTTATTATTTTGGAATTTGTTCTTACAAGTCCTCGTAGATGTCTGTTATCAAATGGTTGTGTAAACTGTGAGTTTCAATAAGCTGTATGTTCATTTATATCTTTAAATGCTATTTATCTAAAAATCGTAATTTGAATATACTGTTTATCTAATAATCTTTACATGAATGCAAGTATAGCATCTTTTGCTTCATCAGTTGATTAAATATGATTTTAGAATTCTAATTTTTCTTTATAGGTGATTTTGAATTTTACATATATTTCTCTCTATATATATTTATTTACTGACAGATGTATTGCAGCTCAAATGTGAGTACTGGAATGTAAAGGTAATCGTACTTTAAAGACATTCACTGCCAGTAAAAATGATATTTCCATTCATCATATGAAGTTAGATTACAAAATAGTGTTTTACATGTTCCTTACAGTCTTTAAATGATCCTTGGTTAAATTGTTACTTTTATTTTACTAGTAATACCAGGGGGGGGAAATAGTGTTTAATGTTAATTTTGACGCAGCACATCGTGTTCAACCTGTTACCTTTGTGCCACTGACGCTGTAGGGCGTCTGATCATTATTCTAAGAAATTTTTGACAGTTTGAATAAAGTTTCAGTTTAAAAGAACTAAAATGTATAATTAGACATTAAGAACTAACATTTATGGAAAAAGATAGAGAATCTTTTTAAATAACAAGCACAAAGTTCAGATATTGGCATTGTTGAATTATTCGGCCTATTTCAAAGTGCATTGTTGTTTTCTTTCTCAGAATCTGACATTTCTTTGGTGTCCATTGCAATATCATTATCTTCTTCCTATTCTCTTGGAGAATTTCAACAGTAGTTGTCATCCTCTGTGCTCCCATGATCGAAAAGGTCAATCTTTTCTACTAATTATAGTATTTTGGCATCAGTCAATTTTTTTATTTACTTTCCTTTTTGTTGGACTGTGAAGGGCCTGCCATATTTGTACCATCTGCCAAATTTTAAAAACGCAAGTAAACTAATTCAAACACAAAATTTGAAAAACCATGCATGTAAAAAACAATAATGCTTCACTGATGTATAACCTCTTCATTTAACTTTTCTTGTCGCACTGAAAATAAAGCATGTAACTTGTGATAGTCGACCAATGTCCCAGAGCATCATTGGCATATGAAATGGCATCACTGGCGGTAAATGTGTTAACACAGGAGAATAAATATAGCAGTATTTGATGCTGTTCTCTTATTAGGACCAGATTCAGAAATGTAAGTGTGTGTATGGATGTATGTGTTCATGTACATAAGTACGTATAAATTGCATGTAGATAAGCATTTCATCTATACATTGCATGTATATAAGTGCATGTGTGTATATCCATGTGTATATATCCACACGCACAAAGATGCACATGCATACACATATCCATCTCTACATACATTTCTGAATTCAGTTCCGATAACAGAAGAGTATCCAATATTTGGCTATGGGTAAGAAACAGGACAAATTACTGGTTAGGTTGAGATTTCTCAGATATGGTTTTCTCTTTATATGTGTATTATTGATAATTGCTGTAATGACTTAGGCTTATTCCAGGCTGTGAGTAAAAAATTTATTAGAACTATAGCTTTGTGTAGCTGTGAAACAATATACCTAGTTTAGTGCAATGCATTAAATAATAATGTTCATTAATTTCATATGAAGATTTTGAAATGTGTTCATCTAAAATTAACCTTTAGAGTAATTTTGGCACATAAATATGCATGCAGTGAAATCAGAATAGTATGTAATGGAATCGTAATAATTTTGTATAAAATTAAATAAAAAATAATTTTTAAACCAACTCATTCATGAACTATCTTTATAGTATAGCAACTTCTGAAATAAAAGCTTTTAAAATTTCTCTGAGCCGTGTATTATACTGGAGATAATAACTATGTTTTGAAAAAATTGTGAAAAGTGTTCTTTCCTTTGATATTTTATAACTAGTCCCTTGCATTGCTCATTTTAGTATTTAAAGAATGCTTAAAAAAATTTACTTCTTGTTTGATATTCCGGTAATCAAAATTACCAAATATAAGATGAAATTAGTGATCTGTATATTAAATTATTTATCCAGTTAACATTTAATAACAAATATTTTCTCATCAGTCAAATTCACTGCAACACATCATAATTGGGTTTCCATAACATTAAAACTACTCAGGTTACCATAATTGAAACAACAATTTAGCGATAAATGAAACAATAACTGGGTGATAATCCAAGGGGTGCCCGAAAATATTGACTAACCTATTTTTGCATTATCTATGCGCGTCCGAACCACATGTTGGAAGGATTCTTCACCTGCTTTGTTTTGGATTAAGAATGAAGATAATTGGGGTACTTTCGTTATAAATAGAGTTAAAGAAATTCGAAGTATGACTTCAGTGGATTCATGGAAACATATTCCTGGCAGTCATAATATGGCAGACCTCTCCAGAGGTTGTTCTGCAAAATTTTTCCTGATATCGAAATGGTGAGAGTGGCAAAAGCAGCCCAAATCTCAGGTTTAAACCAATAGTGAAGAAGTTTATGAAGAGCGAAAGAAGGGAGAAATTGTTTTAGTTAACACTTCTGTGTCAGATGAGCGATGGTACTTACGACAATTTTCCAAGTATTCTAACATTTCGCAACTAATAGCCTGGATATTGCGTTTCTACAGTAACTGTAAAAATTCTGAGAATATAATGAAGGGAGAGTTGTCTGTACTAAAAATTGAAAATTTAGAAAAGATACTCATGAAAATTGTTTAATGGGAAGCTTTTAATGGAAAGTCTACGGGTGTCAAATTAAAAACCCTTAATATTTTCTTAGATAATGATTGATTGATCAGGTAAAAAACAAAAATTGTCTGAAGGGAAGATGAAGAAAACTTCGCAAATCCAATTGTTTTGCCTTCAGATCACGAATTGGTGAAAAAATTTGATTTATGAACATCACCTGAATCTGCTGCATGGAGGAGTACAAGTTGTTCTGGCTGACATTCGTCAGCGATTTTGTTTTTTGAGAGGAAGGAAGACAACCCAAAGAGTTATCCAAAATGTTTTAGGTGCAAAAGGTATTCTTCGAAGAAAATGGAAACTGAACCAGCTCCACTGCCAGAAGATAGAGTTCAGGATTCATTAGTTTTTGAAGTAACTGGAGTGGATTTAGCTGGTCCTCTACACTTAACACTAGCATTATGGTGTTTTCCGTATGCTTATAACTATGATCATCAGTCATTTTGACCGCTTGTTCTGAATAGAAGAAAAGGCTCTCTTTTTGCTGATATTATGTCAATGCTTATAACTATACATTTTGTTTGTTTAATAATCAAGTAGTAAATGGAGTAAATACATGCAACCAAAAGATAATTTAATGTAACAAAGAGCAAAATAAAGCAAAGTGAATAAATATATTAATCAAAGGTAAATTTAATATATGAAAGAGCTAAAAGAGAAGAAAAGCCACTCTAGATATTTTAAAACTTCTTATTTAATAAATTGCCTCAAAAATTTTCAATATGAAATAAATATATTAAAAATTACACATATTAGTACTTACATTATTCGGTTTTACAGTGAATACAGAGTACTAATTTTTTTACGAGTTCCACAAACATATTTTTTACAGTAATCAAAGTTTTGTAGCCTCTGTATGCATTTATTTGGCATTGTTTACTCTTACGGGAAGGGTTGACAGAAGTACCAATTCTCTTTTCGTTAGATACAGAAAGTTCGGGAATTTTTGAATGAAACATATATCTTTCAAAGCTCCTCAATTGTATTCAAAATAAAATCATGATGGCTGATATTCTTATGTTCAGTTGTTTTTTTGTAAATTATCCTTGCATTTATCATGGCCAAATTAAGAATATTAAAAAGAAAAAAAAAAAAACTTGAACTGGGCAACGGGTGGATGAGAACTTCACTGAGTATTTTCTGGCCATCGGGTCCAAAACATCAACTCCATATTTGGTTGAATTGTAAAAATTCACAAATTCCGGTGTATTTTTTCATCAGATGTGATTTCCAGTGTTGGGTTGAGCACCATGCTTTTTTTTTTCCTCCTTGATAAGACGTAAGCGTTGTATTATCATGCTTAGCAATCTTGCTGGAACAGAGCTCATCCCTTATATTTTTTAAAGAATAATATACTTCTCTTTTTGAACAATTTATTGTGCCAATGCAGCTTATCCCTGAATTCCTCATTTCCTTTACTAATTTTAGTGGTTCCATCAAGCGAAAAGCTGTGCATTCATCTACTATTTTTCTAGCTGGTCTTGTTTTATCTTTTCCAAACTAGAGAAATCCTTTAAGTAAATATTTTTACTGCACATCAGTTGCAAGCCAAAATTTAATGCCAAACTTGTCCAACTTTTTAGGCATATACTGAGTAAATCAGCATCATGTCTTTGGGAAATAATTGTTCATCCAGTGTTATATTTTCGCCTGATTTGTAACATTTCAAGCAGTTTTCTATAAAAGTATTCGAAATATCTGAAACAAGGGCAAATGGGTCAGTTTCTAGTCTTTGGGATCTTGATCTAAATTTTTAGTTTCCTTTACTGTTTCACTAACGGTTTCTCCACCAGATGAATTGGATTCACTTGTTTGAGTAGAAGCAGTCCAGTCCTTGGCGGATAACTGGATGTAGTTTTGGTATGAAATTCTACATCAGGTTCAGTTTCTGAAGCACAATAATCATCAGAAAGACTTTCAAAATCATTCAGCATCTCTTTTTTCATTACATATTTTGTACCAATGCTTCTACGCGACATGATAAACAGAACAACAAAACTATCCATATGAACTAAAGTACATTTATATCTGCTAAAAAATAAAACTTTCTAACACAAGCGAAATGTGCAGACACTTAGCATGCAAAAATTCCGAACAGGTGTTTTTAATTCCCTCCTCTTCACTCACTTCTGTGAAATATGCTAGCTTCCTTACCAAAAATACACTTGTTTATCTATCTACAAACCAGAAATATTAAAAAAATTTATAAAAATATTGAGAAATCTATAATTTCCTGGATGCGGTCAAAATGATCAATAGCCGTAATTCTAGGTATAAATAATAATAGTGTCGAAAATAATTACTTAAAATGAAGAAACAAACTATCATGCAATATTCGTAAGTTTTTGGAGAAAGTAAAAAAAAAAAATAATCTTTATAAACAAAGAATGAAAAAAGTTATGTCCAATTAAAATGCAGGTACTGTCAAAATGACCATTCCCGTAATTCCTTCACCCATTCTAGTGTTAAAGGATGGAAGTAAGAGTTGTATACTACCATTCATTTACACTGTGTATAGAGTTATTCATCTGGAGTTGTTTCAAAGCCTTTCCACCAATGCTTTTTTGTCAGGATTACAAAGATTTAGAGCAAGACGATGCAGACCTAAAAAATTGTACAGCGATAATGGGACAAACTTTAAAGGAGCTAGTAACTCTTTAGGGTCTCTTGACTGGAATAAGATATCTGAAGAAAGCTCCACAATAGGGATCCAACTTCAACCATCCTACAGCTGCCTGGTAAGATGGTTGATGGGAGTGGACAGTTCAGTGATAAGGAAACTTTTAAGAAGGGTACTAGGAAAAGCCTTCTTAAAATATGAGGAAATGAACACTTTTTTGTGTGATACAGAAGTGGTCATCAATTGACTATCCTTAACTTACCTATCCAAAGATGCACACGATTTAATGCCGTTGACACCTTTCATGTTTCTTCAAGGTAATAAGATAGTAGGAGTACCAAACTTAGATAACTTGGACAGTAATAATTTGACCAAAAGATATTGGTATCAACAAAAGTTGCAGTAAGAGTTAAGAAGCATATTTAGGTCTTTTAATTCAGCAGAATTTCAGTAAGAACAGTCTGAAGCCAGTAAGTGTTGGTGAAGTTGTTCTGGTTGGATGTGATAACCAGAAATGAATATTCTGGCCTTTGGGTATAGTCATAGAGGTCTTTCCTGGAAAGGACTATCATGTGAGAATAGTGAAAGTAAAAACAAGTAGGAGAATTCGTACACCCTGTCCAATGGTTATACCCTTTAGAGAGTACTAATCAGACTATTTTATTTAGAGCTTACAGGGTTTGTTCTCGAAGTAATAGGACTGCTTGTTTCCCACTAAAACATGGCGAAGGAGAGGGATGTTACTGCACTGGTTGGGTTGTGAGGGATCATAGCTACCATTGCACCAGTCGTCTCCAAACCTTCACACAGTGTAGCTCGAGTTTAAGGCGAGCCCCTTTCATGGTGCTTTGTCATCTCCACTATGAATCGTTTGTTAGAGCAGTGTTACACGGTGAAGTTCTGTGTAAAACTGTGCATGAGACCCATGACATGATCAAGATTGCTTATGGGAGTGATGCCATGGGTTGATCAAGTGTTTTTTGTGGAAAAATTGTTAAGGAGAGAAGAGAACAAGTTGAGCCCCTTCAAGGTGCTTTGTCATCTCCGCAATGAATCATTTGTTAGATCAGTGTGACACGGTGAAGTTTTGTGTCAAACTGTGTAAAAGTGTTGATGAGACACATGGCATGATCAAGATTGCTTATGGGAGTGATGTCATGGGTTGATCAAGTGTTTTTGTGTGGAAAAATTGTTCAGGAGAGAAGAGAGCAATTTCAAGATGAACAACAGTCAGGACACTCTTCAATGGCCAAAAGTAGCGAAAACTTAGTGAAAGTAAACTTAGCGAAAACTTAGTATTTTGAATTCTGCCTACCTCAGCTCAAAAAATGAGTTGCCTGCGTCCGTCCAGCAGTTGCTGGAGCATATAGGCTCCATCACAACAATGCGCTGAGCTAAATCGGTTTTGTTGCCATGGACTTCCTGATCAAACATGGCATCACACAGCTTCGCAGCTGCCCCATAGCTCAGATGTCGCACCTTCTGACTTCTTCCTCTTCTCCCAACTTAAAAGGGTCATGAAAGGAGGGTACCACAGTTCGGTCCAGGCCATTCAAACAGCTGTAAGAAGGGAGCTCAAGAGCGTTCAACGGAGCCTTCAATGATTCACAGAGTTGCTGGAAATGCTGTGTTGTTGCAGAAGGGACATATTTTGAAAACTGTTAAGTCAGTGTGTCAAAACTAAATAATTTTTCTAAAAAAAATTCATTTCTACTATCCGAACAAACCCTGTATAAATTATTAATTTAGAAGTTAAACTTTCTTCAAGTTTTCACCAGTATGAGAAAATATAGAAATCCCCAAAATCTTTCTTTTATACCACTTGGAAGAACATAGCAAATAATGACGGTCAGCTAATCTACGTGAGATATATCAGGTGTTGAATCAATAATTAGAGAGTAAAATTTGGCTTCCTTTATTTCGTTCACTACTATTGTGAGTTGTTCTCGCTGTTGTTAGTTGTAAATCTTTTGATATAATAGAAATAAATTCATCACATATTGTAGACGACAAATAGTTTATAGTACTGGTGCCGCAGTTTGCATATTTTTTCATGTGTTCCCGCAAAAATGGATCGACCTCGGATAAATATTCCAAAGCACCTATATAATTACCATTATTTTCACTAAAAAACACTTTGTTTTTACCACGAAATGCTTAAGAGTATGAAGAAATAAATTTGATTGTCGCTACCACATGTTTAAGTACTTCCCTCCAATATTTTTTTCATTTATAATTTGTTTTTCCAGTTCTGTGTCAATGCGTCCAGTAATTTTAGATCTTTTTATAAAAGTTAAAATGGAGTTAAATGTGCTCACTGGAGTTTTCATGCTCTGATAATTTTTTATGTACATTTTTCCAATCATTCGTCCCTTTTGTCATTAGCATTGTTTTCTTGGAAAATAATTTACAGATGTAACAGTACAGTAAGATGTTGGTTTCAGTATAAGCCAACCAATCTATTTTGACTTTTCCCCCACTATTAATTGTTCTGAAGAAGCTGGCAATAGTTAATTTTGTTGTGATTTGTTTTGCCTCTTCGACACATCGAATAGAAGATGATTCAAAAGATCCATTTATTGATTTTGTTGGATTTTTTATATAATACTCTCGCATGGCATCTGTTAAGTATTCTGGTCATAATGCAGTATCGTTTACAAAACACTTAGTTTCATCATTACTTTGAGATGATTTTAAATTTATATTTTTTCCTTTTGTTTCATCTTCACAAACGGAATTCTTGGTTTTTCCTGCTGGTCTTTTTGCAGAATAGTTTCGGACACAAATGATGTTTCTGGAGTTTGAGCAGGTGAAATTTGTGAAAATGATGATGATTGTTATTATTGTTCTCCATCTATAATTAAAAATTTGTCCAACGATCTATCATTTGTTTTGCCACTTTATCTCGATCTGCTTTTTGTTTTCTTTTTTCACTTCCACTTAAATGTTTATAGGAACTCGTTTTAAGAAGAAAATGATCTTTAATTAGATTTATTTTTACTCAATATCACAATCGCAATTTGTGGTATTTTATATTATATATTATTTTAATTAAATAATGTAATACTTTTATAAAAACTTACATTTTTATTTTAGGAATTCCAGAAAGTATTAACTATGAATCCAAAACAATCTATTTCCAATCAAGGCTGGGTAGTTTAGTCTTAATTGCACAATTTTCTATCACACACTGATTTTAAATAGCTACCTTTGACTTTTTAAACACGTGCATAGTAAAGGCTCGATAGGCGCGAGGCTCGATCGTATTTACATGCATCGACACTCGTGGGTGTGGAGGCATAAGCACGGGAACGCTTGTCCACACTTGTCGACTTTATCAATCAACGATTTGGCATAATTTGGATATGTTTCAGCAATAATTATGAATATCACATTTTCCTGTTAAATAAAAATAAAAATTAAAAAATTAAAAACATAATTTTCAGGCCCCCAAAAGGTTGCCTAGGCCTTAGTCCACCCTTGGTGGATGATGATTCTGCACTAGCAGGATTTGGCGATTGGGTCCCCTAATCTCCAGTCGCCCTTTAAACGGGGGAGTATATAAGGTATTTCTCCCACCTTCTTAGCATGCCTTCGTAGCGTAGTGATCAGCATGCTCGGCGCGTATTCGAGAGATCCGTGGTTCAAGTTCCGGCGAGGGCATTGCTAATTTTTCATGTCTCCTGCTTTAAAAAAATACCTAATGTCTCTATAAGCTAACGAACTTGAACGAAATTTTGTGCCAACTGTTTCTGATGAAAGGAACATTCCTCATAAATCTGAAAATGTTAAAAGGAACTGATGTGAAACTAAAAATGGATGTGGCAGAAAAATTGTCAAATCTTCTTGTTATAAGTGATTTTTTTAAGTATATGTTTTGTATTATTATTTAATTTATATTTTGAGTATATTGAGTACTATGCAAGTCAATTGAGTAGAAAGTTTAAATTTTTATTTTTATTTAATTTTTTGATTTTCATAGACCATTATAAGAAAATCAAACAGTGGGAGTAGGTTGCAAGTTCCATGATTTTATATCTGTCAGTGCTATTCAATGGACATTGTTTTCCCTTTATTATAGATGCCGTTTTGTTTTTTGTTGTTTGGCAACAGTGAGAAAGATTTGAATAGTAATGTTTTCATTTCCTTAAGTGTTTAAACGTTTCAAATAACGTTTTGGCTGTCTTAAGCAAGAAAATGTAATTTTTTATTAAAAATATTTCTTTTCAAGAGTTATGGGATGGAGTGAGATTTAATTTAAAGGCGAGAACAACTGAATTAAATAATATTTAGTTAGATTCTATGCAACAGTTGTAAAGGATTTTTTTATTTTTTGTCATTCGTATGCATGACAAGGATGAAACACAATGTCTGAGCAATTGGGAAGAGAGTGAGATAAGCTTATTCCCCTTGATGAGTCAGTATTGTTTTGTCAGTATTTTAATCGTTCATTTTTCTGTAATATTTCTAAAGTTTTCGTTTCAGTTGCATTCCATTTTAGTTGCGTCACAATTGAATTTGCCTTTCCACAGCTATTAGCTGGTACTTGACAGACAGTTTTTCTGTTTGCTCCCATTCTTCACTTTATATTTTTCCTTTAAAATCTTTAAAAATGATTCAAAAGTTCTTTCTATAATTCATTTTCAGTTTTGGTGCTTAAATGTTTTAGTTGATGTTGACTTCAAAACAATTTCTAACTTCAGTGTTGCTTCAAAACAGTTGTTGTTAATTAGAAGTTTTCAAAGTTTGTCGTTGTGCTTTAATTCTCTGTTCGTCGAAATTACTAAGCTAGAATACTCATTTCTTATATTTAGAAAATTTACATTACATTATCCTACAATATAAAAGATCTGGCATCATATTCTGACATAAAAGTGTATCTGATTGTATTCAAAGGATATTTTCGGGAAGAGGGTATTCAGCACTTGATTTTAACACACCTTCTTATGTTATATCATTATTTCAATTGAGATATATTTTATTTGCAAATACATTCACTGACACTCTATCTTTAGTGGTTGTCATTTTATGTATGCATCTCATATTTGATAATGTTATTTATACATATTTCCAGTGCTTTTAAAATGTTGTTGCATTGTTTTATTTTTTAGAAACTGTTTACCAGATATGGTTCTGAAAGAGAACATTTAAAGTATTTTCTAAGCTATTGCAGTAAATGTAAGTGCCTGCATGCATATGAAGGAATATTATTTTTCTTGGTAAGTGATATTTTAAAGGTATTATTTTTTAGTATTAAATAGGCTTGTTAAGAATATGTTATTTAAATTAATCCCTATTGTAATTTATCTTTTTTTTTTTTTTAAGAATGCTTATTCTAATTTTATAGTTGTATATAAAAAATAGTTCAGTATGTACCTGAACAAAACCAAACATAAATTTTGAATGTGAGATTAGTAATATATTTAATAATATTTATGGTTAAAATGCGCTTTAGCCCACTGCTTGGCGATGTTTTGAAAATCGCCAATTCGGCGCGTTTCTGCGACACGTCTTTGCAATTAATTGCAACCTTCCCGACACGCTCCGCGAAAACCTATTGTAAACAAAACATAGAATTCTAAAGCATAAATTAGTATGGAAACTGTTGCCACAAAAAGATAATAAAATAATATGCAAAACGAACATTACGATCATTAAAATATTTGTCAGTTAGGTTTAAATTAATTATTTACATTTTATGTTGTAATACTTACACATTTTATGCCGTTACGTAACCTTCGCGACACGCTCCGCGAAAACGTAACCAAAATGGCATCCAAGAAAGAAGGAATTTTTTTTAAAAGGGCATTAAAATTACAAACGATACCATGTACACACCGTTCCGTTTTAACTTAAAAAAAACATCTGAGAATTGCACAATGTAGGCAACGTACACAAATGAACAAAATAAGCAAAAATAACGAAAATAAATTACAAGAAAATGCCATGTGCATAGCGTTCCTTTTAAACTTAAAAAAAACTTCAGCGAATTGCACAATGTAGGCAACATACACAGATCAACAAAATAAGCTAAAATAACAAAAATAAATTACAAGAAAATGCCAACACAACAAACAAAATATGCAGCAATTAAACCAGCTTTCATACACCAATCAATCACCGCATGTTTCCCTTGCACTTCCAATAAAGTAATAAATGTACATGTACATTTACTCACCTCTCTCAGCATCACAGCTAAATCCATAGCGACTTGGTATTTAGCGAAATATACGTATGAAAATAGCAAACACTCAATAGAAAAACACCGCATTCAAAGAATAAAACGAGAACTGAAATAACTACTCAAATTAACACGTAAGAATTTCGAATAAACCGCTACGTCATCTCACATTACCAATAAAATTGTTCTTTATAAAATAGGAAATACGCATGCGCGAAAACTACATGTTTCCGTAGCTTCAAAATACCCAGTCAGCCATGTTGGCGGATATACGGAGTTGCATTTATTGCTCATTCAAAAACAATCGCCGCCAAGCAGTGGGCTAAAGCGCATTCCAACCATATTTATTTTCTTAAAAAACTTTTGGGTAAAAGTTTACAATTGGGTGCCTCGTGTTTTTTGCCGATTCTGTTTTGACGCCAAGATCGGCGCCAATAAGACACAATTTCAAGATGGCCGCTACACAAAACCAAAACAAGAAGTCAAAGAATTTGACGAACTCCGTGTCCATGTACACATCGAACCTATTTTCACTTAAAAACACATCACAGAATTGCACAAACTAGTCATTGCACATTGCCTTGACTTTCTCCATGTGCACATCAATTTATTTCAATTAAATAAATCAAGAAGCTGAAAACATGTTAAAACTCTCACGGTAACCAGAAATGGGTTTTCATCATCAAAACTGAACAAAATTTTTCGCCAATCAAAAGGGCACCCAATTCTACAGTAGAGCCATTTTTTGTTTCAATTTTTAGGCTTAAAGTTGATTATTGAAACAATTTGTTTTGGTAATGACAGTTGTATAAAAAAAATGGAAGTCCTGGCCCACTTAAAATGTCATGCATAATTAGTAATTGAAATAATGAATTGCTGGTATTCTAAAGAATGGTCTGTTTAAATTGCTTTGTGTTCATCTTTTTTCTTATTATGTAATGAATTAAATGATTCTTTTCTTAAAGAAATTGTGTTCAGAGTAGTGTGTGGGGTTGATTTTTCATGTCCTTAATATGATGGGTGATTAATATTTCAGTGTGATTCCATTTCTTATTG
>KK118061.1:96498-111009 GCA_000611955.2 Stegodyphus mimosarum | reverse complement strand
ATGTTATCAGTTGTACCGCTCATGTGTATCTGTTCAGTAACTGCAAGGTTCTAAATTTCTCTCAGGCTTATGTGTTATCGTGAACTTTTTGTTTATTCTTGTGTGTAACTTTTGTATTAACTCATTTTTTAACATAACTTTTCCATATTGCTCATTCCCTGAAATTTATTTATCTTGCATGCACTAAACTAAAGCAGTATTTGTTTTCTTCAGTGACTCGGTTTCTATTTAATACTTATTCCATACATAAAAACAGCCTTATAGTTTAATATTTCTCCTGATAATGTACTTTTTAAGTAGTATGTTTTTATTGTTTTTAAGACAGAGAAAGATGGGCTGGATACTTTGGTAACTGGAATAGTCAAACAAATTTTTTAAATAACTTCTACATTAGGAAAAGGTGATGGCATTTCTGTTGCAGCATGATATACGTGTGTGGCAGTTCATGCATGGAATCTATGTGATTTTTATAAATATCTTTTAACTTTTCTACACACATCTTTTCTAAATTCAACAAATTTAAATTAATGAATGTTTTAAAAATTTCTGTATTATCTTCTTCATTTTTATGACCAAATCCTGCTATTACATTGTCACAAATATTATTAAAAGAATTTTGAAAAATGTTTGTGCGCATTGAAAGTGATTTAGATCCTTTATTACTTTCATCCAAAAAATATTTCCTTTTTTGTAACCCGCAGTATAGATATCAAATATACCATTGCAATGACCTCTTTTTCTGTAGTAAACAATTTCTGACAGAATCATTCAATAAAATTTTGTGAAGATTCTAATAAATCAGCTTCTTTAAATGTAGTGCACTCAGTTGATTGTAGGGGTTTGTTGGTGGCATTTATTATCTGTAAAATGATGTTTAAAATTATTGTCATGAGTACAGTTTCATATCTGCAGAATTTTTTAAAATGCCGCCTAAATGGTATAATGGTAAGGGGAGCCAAGTGATGTTCCATAGGGCACGGGTTTGAATTCCGGAGAAGGTATGCTTGTTATCTGTTCTTTCATAGGAGGCAACTATTAGGTACCTACACAATAAAATGACCACTACTTTTGGCCTTAGGAGTGGCCAATGCTGAATATGCAAGCACACACCTTTGGATTAAAAAAAGATATATATTTAAATCCAGTGTGTCTGCCACTAGAGTTGCTTCTTTTTTTTTTTTTTTTTTTTTTTTTTCTGAACTTGAAGCATAGATGTCAAATAAGACTACTTTCATGTGGTTGTAACCAAATTTGGATGCCAGTATGGTATCTGCTCTTGTCAGCCGTGTAATGTCAGGTAATTTTTTTACAATTAAGTTATTTTCACACTTTTTCATCAATATTTGCCAATGATGTGAAAGAAAAAAAGGAAATAAATTTTTCATTAATGTAAAATATTGTGCAGTGGTAAACTCGCATTTAAAATTTTATATTTAAAATTAAGGAAGGGGTAAGTATGTTGCGTACAGACGATTGTATTTATATATATGGCATGAAAAAGGATAAAATGGTAGTTAAGTTCTCTCTGGACACATTAAATTCTGAATTTAAATGTATTTCAGCCCAAACCCACAAGAATGCCTTCCGTACTATGAATTCACATTTTTTATATGTAAAAATTATCAGTAAAAGCACTTGAGTTCTAGTATATTATTCAAAATACAAAAAGCCTCTAATGAATTTAATTGGGAAGCACTGGTATTGAAAGTGGCGGCTGTTACAAAATTTTATCATTATTGCTACATTTTGTTTTGATGTGAGTGGTAATGTACATTCAAAAGAGAAATTTTAGAAAAGTTACATATCTCCTCCAAAATATAATATATTAAGTATATGATATGTGGCATTATGAGGCAGCAGCTTCATTTTTTTTTTCATCAGGGGTTTATTGAAAATGTTGACACTAGAAACAATTTTTTGAACATTATTAATCAAAACTAAATTGAAGGAAAGTTTAAACTTGAGAATAGGGAAATATTTATTTTCTTGCAAAATACAATAATTTTCAAATTGAAATTAATCTTTATAATATGGTAAATTTTTTAATTGTAAGTAAACTGAAATGCTATCTCATTCATGAAAGATATTTAAACATTATTTATTACAAGTGCATAACAATTTTAAAATGTGAAATAGTAGTAAAATTTTAACCAAAATAAACCATATACAGTGTGCACTCAATCTACTTTGAGGCAGTGGATCTGAATTCCGAAGAGAGCAAGTTCCAATTAAAATTTTACAGCCACACAGTAGCAGTAGGATTTATAACAGTCATTGATGACTTGTGTGTAGTGCCACTAAATGTAGTTAAAAAATCATAAAGGTTGTGTACTGCTTGTTCGTTCATCGATAGTTGTGAGTAAAAGATCTTTCGGAAGGTGCCCACGTCCTCCGTCACTTGTCAGTTGTCAAAATGCTGCCCAAATGGTATAGTGGTTAGGGGAGCCTACTGTGGTACCAAAGGGCCTGAATTCTAATCCTGGAGAAGACATGGATGTTTGTAAATGTACCTCTCCTGGGGACTGTTTGGGTCAGTATCTAGACAGACTCGACTTCTGGAGAAAAATTAAGTCTTCATAGTGACAAGAACCATTGTTTATTCAGTGGTAAGTTCAGACTCAGCAGGGCTCATATGGTACTGTCTTGTCTGCCCCTTGGTTGTGGAGACGCTAACTGGTGTGATATCAAAGGTTGTCCATGGAGGTTTGTTTCCTCTTGGTCAACATTGGGGGGAGGGCAGTCAATTGCAAACAAGTATTCTTTGATTTTTAGGTGAATGCATAGCCATCCATATACAGTGTGCACTCAATCTACTTTGTCTACTACTTTTTTGTGTGCAATTACCCAAACCTTGTGAAACAAAATTGTCCCTCTGTGTTGACTGGGGGGTTATGCCTTCTTGGATCACCTCCAGGGGTTGGGACGATTATCCGTGTAAGGCTGCCTCGAGCAAAGCCAGGTCTGTGTGCCCCTTCCTCCTAGCGCACTGTCAAACAAAGGGTTGTCGAGATGGTTAATGATGCTGACTGCCATACTGATGGGATTATGTCTGAATACTGGAGAAGGCATGGATGTTTGTAAGTGTATAGTGTCTGTTTGGCAAGGGGCATTTAAAATACATGCCAAGCTGAAAGCCCTTGTGATTGGTTGGTGATTGAGGGAGAGGGGT
Source organism: Stegodyphus mimosarum (assembly GCA_000611955.2). NCBI lineage: Eukaryota > Metazoa > Arthropoda > Arachnida > Araneae > Eresidae > Stegodyphus > Stegodyphus mimosarum. Next base: position 107,840 of record KK118061.1, on the reverse strand, counting down.
GGGAGATACACGAACTGCCCCACTGAGTATTCTTCCTCAAAATCGGGACATAGCTATGCAGTTGGTGTGGTGGGACTATATCTGTACAGCAAATGGTGAAATTCTGGTTTTCCAACCACCTTATGCCCATACCTGAGTATATAGTGTTTGTGCAGCAACGGGCACTCAAAAAACATGACAGGCCGAAAACTCTTTCGAATAGTTTGGCTTTAGGGGAAGAGGAGTGGGGGACACCTCAACTCTTTGAGAAATTTCCTCCCCTTCCCATCCATTAATGCACAAAGAAGAGTGAAGATTTCAAATGACATCCTTTCTACTTCTAACATGTAAAGATAAGAAACCGCAAATAAGTACCACAAATAAGTCATTTTAGGACAAGCTGTCTGCAATAAACTGGTACTTTGCATTTTGGAAAACTGCGCCTACTACTGCATGCCTTAGGGGAGGGAAGAAAGCAATATTATAATTTTGCCCATTTTGGACGGTTGTGGTCGTTTGAACGAAAGGGCTGTCTGGGGCATTATGATTTTCAAAGAGTTAAAACTGCACCACTGGATTTTCTCCCTCAAAACTGGGGTGGAGTTGTACAGTTATTGCTGTGGGATAATACCTGTGCAACCTATGGTGAAATTCTGGTGTTCTGCCCTCATTATATTGGCATTTGTCAAACAAAGCATTTAGAAACCTTTCACAGTGGCCACTTCCATTAGACTATCTGTAAGAGAGTTCATACATTCCTTAAAAGCACTTAAAGGTCCTTAAGTTTTTGGAAATGCTTTTTGATCCTTAAAGGTCCTTAATTTTGGCCAAATTGGCAAAGGTCCTTAATTGTACTCATCTGACATTTTGATCTTTTTCCCCCAAAGTAATTTTTTTGGTAAATGAAGAATTTGTAGAATATTATTGCATCAGAAACAATTTTTCCCGTTTTTAGATATGAGTTATTTTATTATGTGGTGCTAAATTTGGCGACTTATCAACATTGTGTTCATTTCAAAATCAGCTCATATACAAAATTTTTTATTTGCAGATTTGCGAAATTTTGACATTTTTTTTACAAACATAATAAATAGCACTGATAATTAAAAAAATATTGAAAATAAATGAAAATTTATTTAAAAAGTAAGATTGAAATGAAACATTTTTATTTTCTTCCACCGTATTTTAAAGTGACACTACCTGTCGTTTCAGTGACTTAAAAAATTTTGCTTCTGAAAAATAAACAAGTTGATAAATGCTATAAAGCACAGTTTCTGGAACACTTTTTAGAAAAAACAAAAAATGCTACTGTAATCATTTAAAAATAGCATACATTAGTAGTAGTAATATAAAGTAATAATAGTAAGTAGCATACATTATTATTACACATAATCTTGTATTTAACTTAATTATAAAACAAATTCAAGAATAAAATTAACTTCACAAATTGTTTCAAGTAATTAGCTGTAAATAATCAAATTTCTTGAAAGATTTATATTTTACATGTGTAATAGTCCCCATATTTTCAAGAATATTATTGGCTTTTTATCTCATAAGTAAACTGTGAAGAAAAATAATAATCAGCATGACTCATAACAGAAGCTTGGCTGTTGCCACTGCAGTTGCTTGCTGCTGATCAGAACAGACGTGAATGCTTGACATTGGTAAGTGTTGAACATTAGTTACACTTTGTCTGGCCCACCTAGGGCCATAGCTTCATGCAGATTTGAAGTTATAACCCAGTTAATATACAGTATTTAATATAAAGTTCCAATATGCCACTGAAGTACCAGATATGACAGGATATTTTGTATTATTTTAAGTTTCATTAGCTGCAATAAATACATTTTTACATTCTTGTGTTTATTTTGCTTACACAATAAGGATTATGGAAATGAGATAACTCACCTTAGCATGTAACTTCTAAGGGTGAGCAGTTAGTTACAAATAATTAAATTATATAGTCTGATACTCTTAGTCATAGATTTATTTACATGGTTACAATTACAATTTTTTTATTTCTAAAAAATATTAATTAAAAAGGCACTAAGAGCATTTTACAGCAGTTATAATTTATAATAGTATATCAGTTATAATATTCTAAAATGATATTAGTATACCTATACATTAAAAGCTATACAAGATTTATGTTTCGTAGCAACAACAAAATGCCTACGCATCTTTTTAACTTGAAAATCTTCCAGATATTTTGTTTCCATAAACAAAATGCCCCACTGCTTCAATATCTGCTTCAACTCCTAATTTGTTAGTATTTCAACAATGTAGCTTTGAAGAATAATTTTTTCTCTCTTTTTATAAAACCAATTTCTTTTTCTATAAACTTCCTTTTCATTTTAAAACTTCCAGATTTAATTACACAGATTTAATTACAGATTTATTTTATTCTTACAAATTACAAAAGTGAAGTTTGGGTGTAGATAATTGCTTTAGTTTATTCAGTTCCTATTTGCTTGATAGGTCTTTAAATTTTTTCATTGATGGTCCTTAAAAGTACTTAATTTCCACATGCAGAAGTGTGTATGAACCTTGTTTAACTAAACAGTATTTCTTGGAAAACGAACAGATTAAGCACATCAATGATAGCCACTCTTTCTAATGCGATCACCTCATCACAAAAATGCTTGGAACTACAGATGCCTGTTTTGAGGAGCTTTGAATACATAATTTCTAAGAACAGGAAAAGATAAGTTGATAGAAGAATGGGACAAAATTTAAAATGCCACTATCTTTTTCGTTTTGTCGTTTTTAAGTAAAATGGATTGATGGGTACTGTCTGTCTATGGTAAGAAGAGCTCTCGCCAGTTTGTCTGCGGCTGTCTGTTGCCGTAGAAACGAGCCCTGACCCATTTTTTGTAGGGGTGTCTTGAAGATTTACTTCTCAGTTTGCCACCTTGGCGCATTTAAAGATGATTTGGCGATATTCACATTTTGTTTTAGTTTCAAGTAAAATGCTCGTTGACCCTTTGTGTCGACACGGACATTCAATTTCCGAAAATGAAAATTCGATGGCGTAGATAAAGTTTTTGCAGTCAAGAAACGGTCTTTGAGTTTGCCGTGTGAGGTACAAGTCACTGAATTTGCCATCCTTCTAGATGTACAATAAGTAAAAATATATATATATATATATAAAAAAAATCTGAAAGCTTTCAGATTTTATATTACGTCCAAATGGGCGGGGTTTTTTTATTGACAGACACATATATATCTCGACAGTATTTGTGTTAAATATGTTTAAAAATAGCATATCTTTAGTTCCGATAAGCAATCTCGCGCTCTGCAGCTAAAAATATTTAAAAATATTTTTTTATTTCCTAGAGTGTTGCCATTACTGGCTTTGAAATGGTTGAGTTTTTATCCAAAATTAGTTCAAATTTTACAAAATATGAAATAGACAATAAAATAAATTCTAAATTCCTAATTCGGGCTTCCACGTGCTCATATTCGCGTGGAGGACTACGTTATTCAAAATTGGATGGCTGTAGGTACCGTTGTTTTATTCACAGTGCGAGAAACGTGCGTACATTCATGCAGGTTCTTCATTATTTAATTTCTTAAAATATAACACAGGGCGATAATATTTGTTGCCAACAATTTGAAAAGTGATACAACGCAAATAGTGATATATCGCAAAATTGCAAAACGAAAACAATAGTCCTTCTGTTTTTATTTCAAAATTTTCTATTAATTTATTGCTTGTGCTTTAATAATAACTAAAAATTTCATCGTTAAATGTATATGGAATCATCTGAAAGTAAAAGCGTTTATTTACATACCGATGCTCTCAATAAATACTTTTTGCAAACATTTCTTCCTTTCCCATACCTTCAAACTAAACCAAAAACTGGTCAATTTAATGGCGAAAGGAAGTGAAGGTAAATTAAAATCAAAACTGCTTTTTCCTTAATTACCAGTGGTTTGGGTTGGTTTATATGATTACCGGAAAGCCTCCAGGGTTAAATGCCTAAGAGGAGGGATGCCTTCGTAGAGGGCTTGCTAAGGAAAACTGGCTCGTATACACGTTACACATGGGAAAAACGCCTATGCAGCCAGCCCGTTCACGGGATTCAAACCTCGGACCGAACTACAAGTGTTTAGTGACTTTACCGATCGGCTGCTGCTGGGCCTCTTAATTACCATCGCCCATTTATGCATTATGCTGCTTTTTATAGACACTGTAATAGCTAGTAGCATAATAAAATGTTAAAATCAGAACAAAATTAAGGTCTCTTAAATTATTCAGTTACCTTTTTTATATTTAAAATTACACAAAATTTATATAATTATACAAAATTTGGCTTTTATAACTGCAGTGAGCAGTGTTGCATTAACATAATTTTGTATTAATATTTTCATAATAAAATGAAACTTATTTAATTTCCATTAAAGATTAAAAATTATTTTTTAAGCAAATTATACCATGGCTTGTGGGTCCCCAAGAACACAGTAATGGGAAATGAAGCAACCATTCAGTGTTCTTTATTATCCACAAGGGGGGTTTCGCCTCTGCCGAAGGCTCATTGTTGCCCACTTTTGGTAATCTTTCATTTACATAGTGGGAAAGAAAATACCGAACCTAGAAATATCCTTATCACTTGACAGAGCTATTAGATGAAGAAGAAGGATGCCTTCGTGGAGGACTTTTATAGAGGCATAACACCTGAAAAGTCGTCTGAATCACTGTCACAAGATTCCATTTCTTCTGAATCAGAATCAGAATTGCTGCTGCCAGTTTGAATTAATTCATCCACTATCTCTTCTAGAAGTTCGTCCTTGTCCCAATAAGAATTTTCAAGTTTTTCTACGTGGTTGCAGTGCGCCTGCTATTTTTGAGAAGTGACTTCATCCAAAGCTTTTTGTGTTAAATTTTTCAAATTTTCCAAACTTAAGTCCCCAGTCACATTCCTTTCCCTGATCAGTCTTTTAACTGATGACCAAACATATTCAATTGCGTTTAGATCACAGTGGTAAGGAGGGAGACGCACAACATGATGCCCATTTTCATTTATGATGTTGTCAATTTTGTAGATTACTTTTTTAGGTCAGTTACGTTCTATTAAGTTAAACAGTTCCGCTTTTCGCATTTTGGGATCGCAGCATATTCGTCTTCTTCAGCAGCCAATTAACCATTGTTTGCTTTGTAGCATATTTCGTGGGTGTCGGATCTTCAATTTTTGTGTGATACGGGGCATTATCCATGCATACCACACTTTGGGGTCGTAAATTTGGAAGAAGCTTTTCCAACACCCATTTTTCAAAATTTCCATAGTTCATTTGCCCATGGTAATCCCCGCTTTGAGCTGATGCTTTATATATAAGTTGGGCACCTGGAATAAATCCTGCGGAAGAGCCAGCATGGACAACAATCAGTCTATTTTTTGAACTGACATTTATCTGTGCTCCCAAAACCGTATCATACTGCCAACATTTCTTAAAAGTTAAATTGCTGTCAATCCATGTTTCATCGATGTAAACGATGTGGCATCCACTTGCTCTGAGTTTCCTCATTTTGCGTATTGTTCCTCCAAAATACAATGTGAGGTCTTTCGATAAGAATTTTTCTTTTGTTGACTCATTTCTTCCAGCGAAAAATCGTTGAACGCAAAACTTTGCACAAAGAGTCTTTTTGCCATGGGAAGTCTATTTTTTGCCTCAAGACAGGCAGTAATTTCCGCACAGATGGCACTTTCTTTTCTTTGATATAAAAGTCTTGTATTGTGTGCTGTATAACGCATTTGTCAAAATCGTCAATTTCGCACTTATGATTAGCAGGGCTTTTGCGTTTCTTTCCAGGCATATTTAAAAGTTAATCTTCACCCATTGTTGATACTTCGCGCTTAATTTTTTTAATTGTAGACTCCGATACTCCAGTAGCTTGCAATGTTCTCTTCAAAACTTGAGGAAGAGGAACTACTAAAGAATTCGCCGAAGCTTCAGAAGCACAAAATTCCGCAACATTGTACACGATTTGACGTGCCTGAGACTTTAAAGGTTGACCTTTCTTAAACTGGAAGGGCATTTTAAAAAATTGGCGATTAACAAAGCACTATGAAAATCAAGCTAAATAGAAGCAAATTTGAACAAATACCAGTACAAAAGATATAACAACGAGAATAAAAATAGCTAATAGTAATAATATAAAGCTTAAGAAAAGATGCGTGCAGCTGGAATGAAACCGAGAAGACGAATGACAAACTCTTTTCCCTTCAGCCAACTGTCACCAAAAACAAAATAACAATAAAGCAACCCTTGGTTCGTCCCTATTTGAAATATACTAGCCCTGTTGCTATAGCGACCGCCACCCGCCAGGCACTGTGGCGGGAGGTTTTCTTACCATAGACAGACAATACTTAATGTATTAATGCAACCATTTAGGTTCAATTTTACGGTTTTTCTTAAAAATAAATAGATAAAAGTTGCTTATCGGGTGCAAGATGGTGGTGTTCATGCCTTTTTTTAGAGATTGACAAACTAGTGATATTTATCATAAGTCAGTAAACATTATCAACATATGAAAAGAAAACACTTCAGCAATTTAAAATGCAGATTTGAATTATTAAATAAGGATTATGTGATGCATTAAAAAAATAAAAGACATTCTTCAAATTTTTTGGACTGTTCTCCTTGCGAAGTACACAGGGATCTGTTTTTGCTTAAAAAAGAGTCAGAGAATCGCGGAGGCCTAGCTTTGTGCAGCCCTTGACAAGAGTGGCTATCAAGAAAATATGCTGTCCTCCAAAAGTTAAGGAACAGCATGTTTTTTGTGTCTAATTTGAGAATGAAGTAGCATAGAAACAAGAAATTTAGAGGACATGTTCACTAAACAGTTCTTTAGTGAATGTGATATAGAATGTTTCTAAAGTTCAACATAAGCATGAATTTAAAAAAAAAAAAAAAAAAAAAAAAAAAAAAACTGCACTCTTGGGAGAGAAATCTAGTCTTGGAGAAACATATCACAGGTTTTTTAGGAAAAATGGGGTGGTAACATTAACAAAAATGGGTTCTGATAAGGAACATGCCTACTCATAGCTGCAATACGTTGGCAGCAATGATATTCCGTGCTGTGTAATAAGTTGTCGGCCAGTGAAATGGGAAGCAATGACCAGACATGGAGTAATCCTTGTTCAAGCTCATCTAACGACTTTTGATGGTGATTTAAAGCAGCAAACTGTCTCTCAAGGTAGTCACAAAGATGCTCTATCAAATTTAGATCTGGGGATTGAGCTGGCCATTCCATTCACTCCATACCTTGACCCTCAAGATCTTCAGCAACCGGAGCTGAGTGCATCATGCATTGTCATCCATCAAAAGAAATTCAGGACCAATAGCAGCAGCATATTGGCAGACATATTGATCAAGGATCTTGTCTCGATATCTCACACCAGTCAAAGTTTCTCCATGGAAGACATGCAGGTCAGTAGGAACACTAAGCAAGATCCCAGCCTAAACCGTTATTGCACCACCTCTGTAACTGTGTCTTTCCGCAATGTGGGATTGGTTGTATTTGGTGCATTGTGCCCTCCAGATCAGCTCGTGACCTGAATCACTCTCCAGTATGAACCTGGACTCATCTGTAAAGAGAATAGATGCCCATAGTTGACTGGTCCAGATGTGTCTCCTTGCTCAACATAAACTGGCACGTTTGTGTCCTCCGGTCAAGGGGACACAAACAGCTGGTCTTGCATATACACCTGTATTGTGCAGTCGTCTGTGCACAGTAGTAGCTGAGATTCTTGTTCCTTTTGAAACTAAATGATCTGCTATGAACAGAGACACAGTAATGTTACTCCTCCTTCAGGCTGAAAGAGCTAAATAATGGTCTCCTGCAGATGTTGTAACTCTTGGTCTGCATGGAATATGTCTTCTAGACCCAGAATCCTCAGATTCAAACTGATTCCATACTTGTTGGACCACACTACGAGGGACATTGAGATGTGTAGCAGCATCAGCTTGTGACATCCCTTGTGACATTTCCATTCATCTGATGGCTGCCATCTCAATGAATTGGGCAAGCAACTTCTCCTGGACATTGAAAGACTCTCCTGGATATTGTCCACGAAACTGTAATAACAACTGATGATCAACACTTGTGAACTAAATTACAATTTTTGCATTTTTTCTCCAACTCCTATATAAGTATTCATTTATATAAAATAAAAGTGGAAGCTGTTGTTTTTGCATATACTTTTAAACTTTGTTACTGTCATGCATATGAACTGTGAATTTAAATGTTACTGATATTTTTGTAATGTTGAGCTTTGGAAAACATGCTGTACCTTAACTTTTGGAGGGCAGTGTACATTTCCTTGATGTTCCTTTTGAAAAATTTCAGCAAAATTTTGTATTTATGCAGAAATTTAACTATTGTTCATTCCATTGCTGGCAAATTCCGCTAACTTATATTTTAAAACTAAGTTTAAGGCAAAAAATATCATGATTTATTTATAAAAACCATTGGAACTTGGAATACAGAAAAAAAGAATGCAAAGGAAAATGGCGATGTTGCTTGACTGAAGGATTGTTATGAGCATGGTTGCTGGAAGAATGGTTATGCGCATCGTTATCAGAGTTTAGCACGTTCTGAAAATTTGGTGACTCCTACTGAAATGGTTGCATTAATATGTAAGTACAGATTGATGAATATATCACTTTATAATTGTAATGAAAAATTTTAATTGAATTTAGATTTTTATTAGAAAAAGCTTCTACTTCCAAATGAGTGTGTGTTCACAGGATCCCTGGATGTTTACCTAGATACCCCTGTGATGATATGATGTTCCCAGCTACTTAACCTGCCTCTAGTGATGCCAGTCGAAACAATATTAGGTGATTTATTACTCGTGCCTGGCTAAAGTACTAAAATAAACATATTATGGCTGTAGGTTGTCTTATATTACCAGAATAAACATGATGGTTAACGAGAAAGCCACTTCATTTCTCAAAGTTGTTAATTTGCTCATCATAGAGTATCATCATATGTATCCTGTTGTGGAGGAAAGCCCTCAAGATGATTGTGAGTACAGTTAGATCAAAATCAGGCAAGGAAGGCCCGTGAACCTTGAATTCGACGTTTTTGAGGGAGAGGGAAAAAAAGAGGGTTATTTTTATAACCGTGTTCCAAATAAGTGCAGCGAGAAATAGTGTTAAATGATTACAAACAAAAAATAAAAAAGAAGATAAAAAAATTTGAAAGCTTTCAGATTTTATATTAATGCTCAAAGGGTCATTTTTTTAATGTTTTGTGTGTTATCTTTATTTATTAAATATCATGTTCTTAGCACTTAACCGTAAAATTCAACAGCAACATCACAAAATATTTAAAAAGAGTGTGTCTTTAGAATTTCCGATACACAGTCTCATGTGCTGGAGATAAAAATTTTTTTTTTCCGTACAGTGGTGCCATTGCTCGCTTTGAAATTGTTGAGTTTGTTAATCAGAAATTTTTCTGTTTTAGAAAATCTGGAATAGACAATAAAACAAATTGCAGATTCAAAATTTGGCCTTCCAGGTGCCCATATTCGAATGGAGGACTACATTATTCAAAATTTGATGTGTGTAGGTACCATTGTTTTTTCACTGTGTGAGAAACATACATACATTCATGTAGATTGTTCATTATGTAATTTCTTTAAATAGAATGCAGGGCTGTAATATTTGGTGGCAATAATTTGAAAAGTGAAATGCCGTTTTATAGTGGACAATGAAAAATGTCAAAACGAAATTAATAGCACTTCTGGGAAAATTGCCTCTTTGGGCTAAAAAGAGGTGTATGAATCTGTTTATTTAAAAATACATAGAAATAAAATTTAGTTGCTTTAATTCTATAAGATAATTGAGGAGAAGTATGTAAAGTATAAAATGGTATTTGGCAATATGTGGTTCTATTTTGTGATTTTCTGGGATTTCAAAAATTTACTTCCCATTTCCTAGATGGTCAATTTTCAGAAAGAAAATAATAAATGAATGGATATGTGCCCAATCTTAATTTGCATGCATTTTATTCATGTTTGGGTTTCACATGTTTGTATTTATTTTACTTACTGGTTACAATAAACAGTATATTTATTTTCAGCCACTGTTCACATTTTTGTTACAGTTAAGATAAGAGTATATTATTGTCAGGACAAACTAACTAAATTAGGAGGAACTTTAAGCTTAGAAAGAAAAAAAAAAGAAGTAAGATTTGATAAAGCCAAAATTCAGCAAGTTTCGAACATCTCTTTTCTGCAGCAATATGCATCGTGCTGTTCATGTGACAATTAGTATGCTGCTTTTAGAGTAAATGTATAATTCAAAGTGCAGAGGAAGTGTAGCAGATATATGCTTTTATGCAAGTATTTGTAAGTAATTAGTAAGCAAGTATATTTTAAGAATTTAACAAGCAGACATTAACCTAAATGAAGGTAAACTATTAGATGACTTAATTTTTAAAACAGTATCAGTTTGAATACTGTAAATTTTACCAATAAGTAAGAATTTTACCAATAAGCATCGTAGAAAAACTGCAAACTATTTTGTTCATTCTGAAGAAACTATTTTGTTCATTCATTTTGTTCTATCAAACTATTTTGTTCATTCTCAATGTTAAAAAGTTAACTGGAAGATCAGTGTAAATAGGCTGCTAAAAATACATAAATGTAATTGTTTGTTGATGCAGCTTTGATTTAAGATGTTCCAGTACTTCAAAATGCTAGCAAATTTTGTCAGAAAGGCGAAAACTTAAATAAAAAACTTCATATTTAATAACTTATTCTGAATTATTTATAGAGATTTAACAGCCAGTTTAAGCCAATATTGTTCTTTTTGTTTATGCAGATTTCACTGTATGTTTTTCAAATCTATTTATAGTTTGAGGTTGGCGAATGTTCTGTATGTATGCAACAATTATCCAATCAGATATGTAGCAATTACAGGAGTAATTATTGGACATGTAGGTAATAAAAGTTCTAAATGAATTAGTGTGTGCTTTTAAAAATCTTTGTCAATTAACATCATTGATGCTTTTCAAGCATGGCTAAACAGAAATGTTTTTTGTATTATTGATTTATCAATGTATTTGTATGTATAAATTGTCACTAATTTATATGGATAAGTAATAGTCGTGGAGTGTGGTATATTTTATGGATAATTGCTGTGTTTCTAGGGAATCTTACGAAAAAATTAAAAAATTCTTTTTTTGATAATTTTAATAGAGAAAATTTTATTTACAAATAATTTTACTTACAATTATAATCGAGCAAATGTAATATGTTTTGATTATGTGGTACTGACATATTATCCTACTGAGCGTGAAAATTGGCAAGCGTCAAACCATGAACGTTGCTGGAGTTTCTTTCAAGGTTTCA
>KK118061.1:76020-96473 GCA_000611955.2 Stegodyphus mimosarum | reverse complement strand
ATTCTGAAGGAACTGATGCCTTTTTATGTAATAAACAATCAAATATTTGATCCACTTAATTTTTGTGTTTCATAGAACGGCTTATGTGAGTTTTCACTATTTTGTTAGACGACTGATTTTACTGGAAGTTTTGTTTATGAGTGCAAACTTCCGATAGGTAATTTTTCCAATTACATCCGATAGGTAATTTTTGCCATACTTTGCTGACTATATCATGAACGTTAATACTTTTTTTTATGGCAGGATGTTATAAGTTTGAAAATAGTCCTCTGCTTGTTATTTTGTGAAAGGCAGGGACCAAATTTTAATAATTTCTTTTGAAGCAAGGGGGGAAATATAGTAATAATAGTTATCCTTGTTCATAAAAACAAAAAGGGGCTTATAGAAAATCAGTTAGGATCATAAAATGAAAGTGCAGATGTTATGACTGCTGTTATATTATTCTTATTCATAGTTGGTGCTAAATCACACTGTTTGGCGACAGTTTCATGTTTGATTGGATAATGTTATTTTAAAATAAGTGTCAGTTATTTTAAAATGAGTTTAAGTCACAAATTCTCTGTTATAGACTAGTACATACGCACAAGATTCTACTACTTATGGAAGTGATAGATTGTTGTAAGAGGTTTAGAAAATCAAATCATTGATCATTTCTGAAACCTTACAATTATGTTAAATATATTAATCCGTAAAGTGATAAATACAGGGATTCAAGTAGTGGATAATTGGACTTGTAGTGTTTTAGTTTTTAGATATATGCATATATTTGAAATAAGTTCTAATCTTTTTCTCCCTTTTGATTTGTTAGCCCAAAGGGCATTAACCCAGAAGGGCTATTAATTTCTTTTTGCTGTTTTGCGTCGAAAGCTTTAAATGTCTGTCTTTCACTTTTCAGATTGTTGCCACCAAGTATTATCACCCTGTGATAAAGAAATTAAATAATGAAGCATCTGCATAAATGTATGTATATTTCTAGCATTGTGATAAAACAACGGTACCTAGAGCCATCAAATTTTGAGAAATGTAATTCTCCACTGAGTATGGGTATCTGGAAGCCACAATTTGGAATGTTTTATTATCTATTTCATATTTTGTAACTCTTTAAGGAATTTTTGTTTAACAAAACGATTTTAAAACGAGCAATGGCAACATTATACGGAAAAAAAAAACTCACATTTTTATCTCCAGCTCGTGACACTGTGTATCGGAAATTTTTAAGATACGGTCATTTTAAAATTCTTTTGTGATATTGCTGTTGAATTGAATATTCTGGTTTAACTGCGAACAACATGATATTTATTAAATAAAGGTAACACATGAAGCGTTAAATAACTCCCCTTTGGGCGTAATGTAAAATCTTAAAGCTTTCAGATTTTTATTTTATATTTATTATAATTTTTCATATATTAATGTTATTTTATATTTTTATGCTTTTATCCAGTTAAAAAAATCTTTTGTGAAAATTATATATTTAATTGAAGTAATTGTTCAGAATAATTGTTTGAAATCTTAATATTAATTGTAACATACTGAATTTGCATATTTAGCTGATGATGGACAAAATTGATGATGCTGATAGACGGCAGCGACTGCTTCAGCTGGAAAGCCGCCTTATTGAAGTCAAATCAGAAATTAATGTTGATGGATTGTTGGTATGTTTTCAAAAGCATGTTTTCTTTATCATGTCAGCTAGATATTTTTTTTCTGCAATAGCAAGCTGTGAGATTTGCTTTAGTTTAATAATCAAATTCGTTTTTATCAGTGAAACTTGCATCATAAATAGGTGCATAATTTTAAATGCTTTTCATGGTTTTGCAAGAAAGTTCTTGTAAAATATTTTGAGTTTCTCTAAGTGCTTGTTGTCAGTTCCTCTGTTTTTTTTATTTCCATGAAATGTATATATATATATTTGCATAAATGGTTGTAATACCTAAGTGACAATTCAGAATGTACTTTGCTTTCTTATGTATCTTTTATTTAATGTAGTTCAGTGACTGAATTGTGTGTGTTTCAAAGGTTAAAAAAATACATAAAGTTATTCTTCCAAAAAATTGCGTTCCTTCATTTTTCTATGAAAGATTACAAGGTTTCAACTCTGAAACCCATGCAGTTTTTGTCTGGAGATTGTATGTCATCCAATTTTATCTTAATGACAGATGTCATCTGTGTGGCCTACTGTGTGACAGTAATAAGCAGTCAAGGTACTTTGTAATGATCCTCACATACTATCGAGAAAAGATCTTATAAAGAGTGGAAACAGTTTGAGCAAAAACTAATTTAGTATGCTCTCATCATTACATGAAAATCAAGAATTGTAAAGAAATTTTATATATTAGTTATGAGAAACTATTGATGATTTTTTATCAAATAGCAGTGACAATGAAATATAACATTTATTCAAATATATAGTACATAGTCCGAGATCCAGACAACCAATATTCGGAATTATCTAAAATCCAGACCTCAAAGCTGCCAACAACCTTTTTTTTTTTAGGAATTTTTTTTGTATGTTTATATATGCACATTTGATTCCCCCCCTTAATAAGACATGTAGAGAGTCCCGATTCTTGATTTCACTTAGGCATTGGATAAAATAGTACCTTGTTATTGAATAAGCAATCATTTTAGCATAAATTTGTGTGATTAGTAATTTGGCTCCATAGCTGCGTATCTGCTTGGCATACATCTCAAACTGCAAAAATTCTACATAGAAACATCGTTAATTTTACACTTACTAATATTTTATATCCCTGGCACCAACCTGGTGAATCCTTATTTATGATATTTTGCTTTCATCAGCACATGTATCAGCACATGATAACTTGAGTAATGACTCAAGCAGTGATGCCTAAACAATTATTTTTTTTATATTAGTAATTGAATAGCAAAGGGTATGGTAACTTTTTATGTTGACATTATGCTTGGTGATGATTAGATTTTAAGTTAAAAGCGCTAAGGAATGCTGATGAGGAAAATTTAAACAAAAATTTCTTTCCATGTGCTAAAAATAGATTTTGTTAATGATACTTATAGGCAAAAAGATTACATTTAGTGCTATTTGAATCAAATATAACTCATTTGTTATTCACGTAAACCCAGAACTGTGCCAAAGCACATGTGGCTGCACCGGGTGACAGGATTTAGGGAAGACAAAATTTTTGAAATATAGAGAGGCCTCAAGCAACAGAAGTAAGGGGTGACAAAAATTTTAGAATTTACGGAAAGCACTGGGACTCACAATCTAGGGGCAGCAAGGATTTAGAACTTAGGGAGTCACCTGGTAGCAGAATTTAGGACCTGCAGAGACTGCATCAGGTGGTAAGATATCTTAGATATTAGGGCCTTTAGAGGGCCAGCGCTAGATAATCTAGCGCTGGCCCTCTAAAGGCCGTAAATGGGAATTGATTTATTCAGGACCCAGATAAGCCTTAAGCATGTGCAAGAAATAGATGTAAGTATAATAAATAACTAAAATAATAAATTCAGCCTTAATTGTTTCAATGCGTGATAGAAGCAAGACAAAATTTAGACCAACAAATTGTCTTTTGTTGCCAATCTCATGATACATAGCCAGTAAGGTGTAGTGGACACTTTTAAGCTAGGCTAAAATTATACTGTACTAATTCCAAGGAATTTCAGTTAATATAGCAGATTGCACTGTCCTTAACTTTCTGATATTTTTGCAGGCTCTTATTATTACAGCAATTTTATAAAAAATAAATTTTGAACTTTTGATTATGTCAAAAAAAGTTTCTAATTCTGGAATTTCAACAGGATCCACAAAGCGAAAGCATGTTTCGATGTCCATTAAACAAAAAGTAGAATTTCTGCAAAAAATGGATTAAGGCATGTCTGTCTGAAAATTATGCCAGGAGTATGGTATTGGAAAGTTAATTAATTGTACATGACATTAAAAAAAAGAAAAAAATTGTGGATTCCAACACCTCATTTGCAATAGTAACAGAAAATTTTTTCGTTATGCTAAAAGTGATGATTGAATTAGTCAGACAGTTTCGCAGCCAGGGTGTCCCATTACGGGTCCAATGCTAATGGCTCAAGCCAAAATATATCACGGAGGAATTAACGTAAAAACTGAGTGCACATATTTGACAGGTTGGTTAACCGAATTTAAAAATCGCCATTCTATAAAGCATTTAAAAATTTCAAGTGAAAATGCTTCAGCTGATATTGAAGCTGCTGAAATATTTGCAGATGAATTCATTGAACTCAATAATAATGAAAAGATATCTCCAGAACAAATTTATAATGCTGATGAAACTGGTCTTTATGTACTGTGAAATACCTTGGCAGCCTCTACAGAAAAGTCTCCAACTGGTGTGAAAGATTCCAAAGGGAGGTTAACAATTTTAGTATCTGCAAATGCTGCAGGAATTTTTTTTGCACAGGTCTAAATTTTTCATAATCTAGAAAAATACACAACCTTGAACATTTAAAGGAGTAAAGCTTTCCCCCATTATATGTATATCTTGCAAATAAAAGAGCATGGATGACACAAGCGTTAATGAATGATAGGTTTGAAAATCAGTTCATGCTCATGGCTCGGCAACATTTGAATTTGGTTGGTTTACCTGATGATGCAAAAATTGTCATGATTGTAGACAGCTTTTCAGCTCATATTTCACTTAGTTTCAGTGAAAGGTAGTGTATCCGTGGTATTCTTTTCTCCAGATTGTTTGTCTGTCATTTAGCCTATGGATATCAATATAGTGCGTGTGCTGAAATGCAAAGTAGCATTTTAAAATCCATGTTAAATTTCTTAAATAATGGCAAGTCTATTCAAGAATTATTGAAATATTGTAGAATAATCTGCTGTGTGGAGCATCACAAGATCGTGGGAGGATGTATCCCCACATACTTTTAAAAAATGCTTGGCATAATTTATGGCTAGCTACCATATTTCACTGCGAAGATTATGAAGATGATAGCTACAAATTTGAAGGTTTTTGGATATTGCAAAGCAAAGTTAAACTTTCCAATTAATGAATTTTGTAAAGTGAAAAAAGTAAAGTAATTCTTGGAGAAGCAGTATTAAGTGAAGGTGATATAACAGAAGTTTGTCATTGTGATGCCAATGCCCCAATCATCAGTCAATTAATAGCGAACAAAATATGCAGTATGATTCTGGATCCATAAATTTTTGTTACTGATATTGAAAAAAGTGACAGAGAGATTACGTGTAATGAAATAATTTTGATTGACAAGTTAGTCGCAAGTCTGGGCACAGCAATTATAGGACTTGAATAGTGGAACTTTGTAACTGAACAAGAAATCATGTCTGTCTATAGAATTAAAGAGAAAGTATTAGCACAGAAAACGAAGCAACTTAAACAAACACTGAACTTAATTTACATTAAATTACAACTTAAACTTGCATTGAAGGAAATGTTTAATAAAGTAAGCATAATAATTAAGGTTTTTTTGTGAATTTTGATACAATTTAGATAAAAAATGCTTCATTATTTCATAAATCATGATGTCATATTTTAATTTTATAATTTCTACATGCCATCTTACTAGATTCAGACTGATGATCTAATATCCAGAAAAATCCCAAATCCAGAATCGTTGAAGTTCTGACAAATCCTCATCTTGGACTTTGTACTCTATTTTTTGCAAAACACATATGATATCGTTTCTTTCTTGTGCTTTCTGTTTTTAAAAATATTACTTTTTGTGTCAGTTTAAAGATGTAAGTAATTTTTTGATTTTTCAAAAAAGAATTGTAACTGAATATGTTAGGCACCAGCACCTCTGCTTACTTCTAAGTTTACTTCATCTGATAATGACAGTTTCTTCATGTATGTAATGGCAAGAAACTGAATTGTTTTCAGTCAGATTTTTCACGTATTTTAGGTTTCAGTAAGTTTTAACATAATCATCAAAAATAATTTTTTCCTTAAAGTATATTTTTTTATATATTTTTATAGCATTTTTTCATCTAAATGTTCATATTCATTTCCTGAACATGTAATATTCCATTAGTAGATTTTATAAGCTCCCATTGCTGTTTAACACCATCATTGTGGAAGTGGTTTTTATGAGTTTTTATCCCTATTATTGCATTTCACACTGTTTTAAAGAACTATAATGCTGTAAGAAAATGCATAGATCCATTTGAAAATTTTATCTTTGTCCAGGTCAGAAATAACTTTTTTCAAAAGGTGGTCCCTGTAATTGCCTTTAAAAGTGAAAATCAATCTTTGGTTGACAGTTTTAAACTAATGGCTGTAATTAGTTGGAAGTATTTCACTTTTATAGATTTTTAATCATTAGCTTCAGGATAGGCATCGTAATTTTCAATTGCATTGACTATTTTCATTAAATTGCTTGTTGCCCATTCAAACAGTTTTACATTTATGTAAAATGCTTGTCATTATTTATGATTTTCCATTATTTCAAAAGGTTACAGGTAAAGTTTCCATGCATATGAAGCACCTAGGATTCTTTGACTTACCAGTCATTAAAATTGAGCTTTTGGCATTTTGGTACATAGGATAACTGTTACTTGTTGTCTAGCTTTCTGTCTTCTTCATTAGTTTTGTTCTTTAAATGAACAATTTGTCAGTTGTCATATTAAAAAAAAAAGTCTATTCTTTCCTGCATTAAATGTACAATTTTAAATTACTTAATTGCTTTCAATTAAATATTTGTTCAATATTTGTTCTTTTTCTTTGTATCAGCTCTTTATTGGTTGCCAGAATTGCTTTCATGCTGAGCTTGTTGATAGAGATAAGGTTTACTTGGAACTTAAAAAGATTGTATTGTACTTTTATCAAATGATTTGTGAGACTTACAACCAATGTTTTTCGTGTTCCATATATTTTAAAGCAAATAATTTAATATTTTAGATATTCTGTTCATAAGCATTGATTAGTTCACAGTATCGAAATTTGAAATGTTATTTGCAATTATATTGAAATAATTACACTTTGTGTTTAAAAGTTGTTTAAATCATATTCACTAAGAGTAAAATAATGATTTCTTTGATGCTTTAAACATCATAGGTTTTATGATGAACTTCTTAATTTCAGCACAACCACCAGAATAATATCTTTTATTAAAAAAAAAAAAATAAAGTAATTGAAATAAAGGTACTTGCGGAAAATCCCGTTGTCTACAAGAGACCATGCCAAACCAAACAAATCCATTTACCAAATACAAGAAAAAATTTTATATCCCTATTTTTCTTTCAAATTTATTATATCATTTATATATTTAATTTTTCATTAAAAATTTCCATTATTTTTTCCATAATATCGCCATATCATGGCCATTAACACATTTTTTTGAGGCCAGTAAGATTCTATAACTTAGGAAATATTCAACAGTGTGCTCTTCTGTAGTAGGCAGGTCCCAGGTTTTAATGATTTTTTTTTTCCGAAATTGCGTGATAGAGGGAAAAAAGGAGTCTTACTCAAGAATAATAACTAACATGTGTAATCAAAGTTACACCAAACCCAGCATGTTTGAAAAAGACTTTTCCATTTTCGGCGAAAAATTGTCTTTTCTTTAATAGACAAACATGGTGGACGGGTTTTTATGTAAGTACCAAAATAAGTTGCTAAAATATAATCTAGGAAATATTTTTAGGAAACATCTTTGTTTTATTTATTAACAGTAATTTTAATAATATATGCAATTAAAATTAGTTATGTTAAAGAAAATCAATGAATTCATACAAATTTTCAAGTTTTAATGTTTAAAGACTAATTGGATTTGCTATTATTTAAAACTCAATTTAAGTTTTGTAAAAGGTTCATAAAAATATTTCATTGATATGTGTAATAACTATTAATTATTACATTATGAATATAATACATATAGAATATATTCATACAAATCTCTAAATTTTAGTCACTTAATTCAATTTCTTCTTTGAAGTTTACAGTTTAAATCTAGGATGCAATCACTATTAAGATATAAAATGGAGAAATGGGGGGGAAGGAGGAATGGTGAAATTTGAAATCGGATATGTCGATTGCCCCGAAGATAGTAACAAGCTCTTTTTTGATAAGGGAAGACATAAATGATAGAAAAGAAAATGTTAAATAATTAATTTTAGCAAAGCCCTGAAATTCATAGTAAAGAGTTCTTGAAACAGAGCAATATTTTAAAAAACTTTCTTATTATTAGAAATATATTTCTAAATAATAAAGTTGATTTTTCTATTTCCAGTAGCAGTTTTATTTGCTAACTTATTTTTGTTATGTAGAAGAATCTGATGCATTGATAAATTTGAATCCCTTTTAAACATCAGATTTAATACATATGTAACTTAATAAGAACATTCATAATTACATTATTAACAAAACTTTGCAACTAAGTTCAAATGCTGACTAGAGGACAAAAAGTCTCTTGTCATTCTCCAGGGACATGAAATAGGAATTCCCTGCTCGGCAAAATGTTGCAGGACAACTACTTTTGATTTTGCAGGCTGTGGATAATTATTATTTTGTTGCTTTTCCTAGCAGATTGGAACTATGGTTGGATTGCTGCAAATTGCAGTTAGACCAAACCCATCAAAAATGGGATCTATTCCTGTTAGTCATCAAATGATTGAGATGTGTACTGTTTAATATGTAAGTTAAAATTTAGGGAGGAAATGATCTTTCTGTGAGCTCTCTTTTCTAGTCGGTCATTGTATCTTAACAATATTCATATTTAATTTCTAAACTTTCTAGTATATCTAATATTCTCAGCTTAAGTTGACTGTTAGCATAGCCATATTTGCACCATAACAGTTATGTGTATCTATCTATGTATTCTTTTAGTCAGTCATTTACTGCTGCTTTTTAATAAGACTAATGTAATATTTATTAATAATAAAGGTAATAAGTAGTAATATAAGGTATTTCTCCTGCCTTCTTTACATGGCTTCGTAGTGTAGTGGTCAGCACGCTGGGCACGTGTGTATTCCAGAGATCCGTGGTTCGAGTCATGGTGAAGGCATTGCTCAATTTTCATCTCGCCTGTTTCTAAATAACCTAATACCTCTGCAAAGGCATGGATTATTATTTATTTGTGATGGATTATAATTTACTAGTTGGAAAAAAAAATACTTTTTTCTCTTTTAATCAAAGAAAAATGTATTTTTTCTTGAAGTGAAACACCACAAAACTGGTTCGAAGCTTTATTTAGACTAATCTAGAGCAGCAATTCCAAAACTTTGACTTGCCCTTTTTAGAATCAACTCTTCTAGCTGAACCCTTTAGATCTATCCTATGTCTTACAAGTTAATGATAGTTAAGAGAATATATAACTATACTAGAAAGTTTTACGAGTATTACAGTAGTAGAAAAAATGCATAGATAGTTACGGGATGTGAAGTAAGGAGGTATCTAAATAGTTGTGAAATGCCCATCAAATGAAGTTATATTTTAAATATGAATAATTAACTGTAAAATCTTAATTTATTCTCAATGTAATATTATCAAAAGGTAGCCAAACATAAATGTTCTTCCAGAGTTCAATGAATCAAATCAGTTTGTATTACATTATTGTTGAGAGCATCATTAAAGTTGTTATAATGAATTTGGTTCCTGCAAGTTAATTATTATGTACAGTTTGATTTAAATACATAGTTGATTATTAACTCATTTTTAAAATTTTTACTACTGATTACAGAAGACAACTGCAGTTTTATTTTACTAATATACAGCTACAGTGCACTATATGTCTAAATTAAGCCATAAGAACAAACATGTAAAATCATTTAATGAAACACCTGTGACTGCATTTTTGGGAACAGTTTTCTGATTTAATGTTCAACTGTTGATAAATTTAGGTTCCATGTTGAGGCAGATTCTGTATATGGGTTTCAGGACTGATTCGATTAGACATTTCAGCACTGATTTTGCTTTCTCAAACTAGATTTTGAATTCATCTCATATGCAATCAAAACGCTAGTAAATTTTAGTTTTGAAATGTGATGTTGAGTTTGTTGTGAGAAGTCAAATATGTGAGGACTTTATGTTCCATTGAGTTTAAATTAGGCAGTTTTTATCTCATGCTGAACACATTCAGTAGCCATTCATGATCTGTCAGAAAATTAAATTTGTTTTGTATAAAAAACTAACTGTCCAGGGGCGAAGTGGCTGGTGCATTGCACAGCTGCACAACGGGTCCGGAGTTTGATCCCTGGGCTGGGCAAGGTTGACTCAGCTTTTTAACTCCTAAGTGGGTCAATAAAATGAGTACCAAGTTTGCTTGAGGACTAAATACCGGGGGTCCTGCAACAATCTGATCACTTGCTTAGGGCATATGCTGATGCACTCAGGGGCCCAAAGGTCAAGAAAGCGGAAATAGGGCACTGCAGGCCGTGGCCTACTAGGGCTGTTGTGCGACTGAGTTTAGTTAGTTTTTATAAAAAGCTGGCATTTTTTTCATTTCAGTGGTAGATTGATTTCTTTCATTTTGCTACAAATTTTGGCCAATATGCCACATTTTTTTGTTTTATATCTGTAAATAATATATTACTAAACTTATGTATACAGTTTATATGCACATTAATTGTTCATTCCCTCATTGTGTTTTAAAACCCTTTCAGTATGTTTTCTTATTTGGGTTTTCATCAAATTCCCCTCCCCCCATTAAAAATTTAAATTTGTAATATGAATTAAATACTAAATATGTTTTACATCAAAATAATGTAGTTAGTTAATGAGTAAGAACTGTATATTATAAAGTAAAATTTCTCAGTGGAATCCTTTTGAATTTGCATTGCTGTGGAGTGTGGAAAACCACCCGGGTTTCTCCATTTCAGGCCTGGCAGCCATGACATTACTTGATGTTGTGCGACAACAAGCAAACTTGTGTTACCTGATGAGTACAGTATGCTGTAGAATAGCTTAGGTTTCTTGATAACCTTGAATAGAATCAGCGTTGAAATGTGATATATTTTGCTACAGCATTCCTTTTTCGGGGTGAGTTGGTACCACTTGTCTAGAAATACCCAAGAATGCTTGTTGCTAATGAAAGTAAGAAAATTTTATCATTTTGGCCCCTGCAGTTTAAATAGTGTTAGATTATACACGTAATCCACATCAAACTTAACACTGAAACATCACTGCAGTTCATAATTGTTGTATTATATGTTTGTCCTGCAGTTGCATCCAATTTCAGAGTGTGTAAAGCAGTTAGAAATTTTAAATAGACCTAAACCTTTGCTAAAGTTAAGTATTATCTCTTTTTTATATGCACCTTATACATGTCTGATAATTTTTGAGAAGACAGCTTCTTTATTACAGAATATATTGAGCATTTTTATTTCTTCTATTCAGCAAAATGATTTTAATGTGCCATGTAAACAGTAATCATTATATTTTTATTTTTCCTTATATAATCTGTTTGAATTAATGTCTCTGTTTATTACATTTTTTATATATATTTAACATATACATTTATTCAGGATACTGTGCAAGCACTGTATTTGGACTGTGATCACCCTGCTTTAAGACGAATGAAAAATGTTGAAAGTTTTCTACAGAGATGTGAGTTATTTATTATATCTTTGTATTAATTTAAGTATGTATAATTTGAGTCACTTCTTATGCTCTATGTGAATTTTAGATTTAAATAATGTTGCATAATTTATGCAGCAGTTGGCAGCATGGTTTATTTGTATCTCCTACATGCAACATTATTTCTGCATACAGGTTGCTTTCAAGAGAGGAAATACTAATAGATTTTTTGATATAAGACATGAGGTTGAAGGTTTTTTTGGAAGATCACTAATTCAGGCCTCCTATGTCTTCCAATAATTTCGAGAAATGGAATTTACTAGAAATTTTTCTGTGGGCGGGTGAAAATTATACAAGAGTGGAGAGAGTATCTCCTCATACAAGAGCAGAGAGCTTAATTTGGAATACTGAGATTTTACCTTTTAGATGTTCTTTGCGTTACATTGCATTGTGTTTAATATTCTTAGTATTCTGAAGTATAACTACTGGCTGTACTTTGTCATTCTGTAGTCATTCTGTAGTCATCTCATCATTCAAACGAGTATTTCTGTGGAAAGTTCCAGAACATTGAAGTTTTATCAACCTATCATCGAATCTGTGTGCATTCAATCTATTATAAACCTGCACGCATGCAACAATAAGTATCAATATCTTGGCTGATTATAATCATACATATATTGTGTATAATGATATGGAGTTGAATGCTTAGCCAAATAAAACCATGAATTTGATGCTGCTAATGAAATGTCCAATTTTAAAGATTGCTGTGGGGAAAGTTAATGAAAACAATACCTGCTCAGTTACATTAATCTACAGAAGCATCAACATCTGGCAATGTCATTTATACCACATTTGTAAAAGTTAGTACCTGGAAAAGATAAAGTCCTCCTCTGCTTGATAAACTAATGCATCATTTATAAAGCATTTCTTGGATAAAAACAGCTTGGATGCCGGAAAAAATGGTAACATGTTAAGGAAATGTGAGGGGGTATATTGAGGAGGAAACACAATTTGATGTCCCAAATAGTTGATTTGCTATCAAACATTATTATGGGATAAAAGAATTCTATTCATATATGCCGGTCGCTTATCTTGCATTTGCTACATATCTGAACAATTTTGAGTGGCATTTATCATTTTAATTTGTGGAAGGAATGAGTTGTGAATACCACCATACTGTAAACATGTTTGTTGAATACAAAGGCAGCTTTGGAGCCCTTCCTAATTCGTCTTTTACTCCCAGCCATTGCAAAAAAACATGTAGCTTTGTCACAGAATATCCACTTCTCACTCACAGTCACAATTTGTTGAAGGAACCTTTCTTATTAACGAGGGAAGAGCACTGCTTTGTTTTCATCAGGATGTTTGTGAGGTATCCTTTTATTAAGCTTCCTTACTGTTCCTGTTACTGCCAAATGCTGTGAAACAGTTGATAAGTGTACATTTTGTATTGATCTCTCATACTGGGAAATCTCACATGCAAGTTTTTGTAGATTTGCTTTGATTCATCCTTTAATTGAGTACAAATGGAAAATCCCATCAACTATATTTGCCCCCCCCCCCCAAAAAAAATCTGGAAAAGCCCTGCCTTCAAAAACACTTGGTTTAGTGTAACCTTTTTTGTAAACAAAAGTTTTATGAGCCCTTCTTTCCCCACCCAGTTCTTTGTTTTTCTCCTCACATTTTGGGGGGGGGGGAATATTAAAATTTAGCTACCATAGAACAGAATGCATTAGAATATTTCAAAACATCTGGAATCCTACTGGCATCCAGGAAGTGTGCTAATAGGCACAGTATGGAACTTTTCTTGGAAACACAAGCAGTAGCATTGCAGAGTTAAGATTTCTGAAAAGTGAGTATCAGTTCAGAAAATTACATGGTTCGTTGGTTCTACTATTTCCATTTTGACTGCACTCAGGTTCATCTGTAGCAGGTGCGATGAACTAATGACTGGTGAATGTGAAAAGAATAATTAAAGTGACAAAACAGTTATTAATGGGGCAGTTATGTAAGAGAAGTTTGCATGCACATACCAAAGAAAAAAAAGTCAAAGGCCTTAACCACATTGTTAAAACCTATGAAAGTCTTTTTAGAAAATGGAAAAACGAAGTAGGTGGAATACTCCCTGAACAATGAATGTTTTATTGTAAGAGTTTCTGCTGAGGTAGGTGACTATCCTTTCACAAAAAAATAAAGTAAAAAAGAAGAATCTATGGTTTATTCTGACTTTGGAAGGGTTATAAGGCAAATTAACAGCTGAAAGATTTAAACATACCAAAGTTAACTACTGATATAACTTTGTTGATCCAGCTACAGGAGTGCATATCCAAAACATTGAATGAGTCTGGGGTTCAAAGAAATGTCATACTGCAAAAAAAAAAAAAAAAAAAAAAAAACACCCACCATTTAGATTTGCATGTGGATAAATTTATTTGGCATTGACTTCACAAAGAGGATACATTTGCTGCTATCTTGAATGCAATTAGAAATTTTTAGTTGCTGCAATGACTGGTGTATGTTTGGCAGGATTCTCTTGAACTTTTGTGAGTGGCGGAATTTTCTGTAAGTACTGGAATTGATGAAAAAAAGATGATGCCTCAGGATTTGTTTTGTAATTTGAAATATTGAGAGCAAAATTTTATAAAACAGCGGTGAGTGGATCTCTCATTAATTGTTCATCTGCTGAATGCTTTATTAATGTTATTAATTGCAACCTCTGAAGAATTTCTAAATTTGAACTCGTAAAGTTACAGTAACCTTAACTGTTGGGTTCCATGATTAACTTGAGTACTAAATCCTATCAATCCTGAATGGTAAATATAAAAAGCTTGTAGTTAATGTAATTTCACTGGACACTGTTGATTTAATGCCTTTCAAATTGTTTGAATAATTTACCTGAGATTGCCTAACTTGTTAAACAGTGTGAATCTGAAAAAGGTGGGCAAAACTTTACGGGGTGATAGAACACAGCTATACAAGCAATATTCATCACAGAAAGTTTGGGTGAAACGTAAATGCCGAGCCGCTACCTTACATTGCAGATGGCATAAAAAGGATTGGTCCTGGCACCCAATGGCATTTTCCACTGTGGACTGCCAAGAGGATGCCTGGCTATATGAACTATGACATTTCCAGGACGATGGATGGGTCAAGATAGTTCCATAGCTTGGTCACCAAGATCACTGCATCTCTCATGTTTGACCTTTTTCCTTTGGGGCCATATAAAAAGCCTAATCCACGAGTGCCCGTTGAAATCAATATGGACCTGGTTGCCATTGTTGCCAGTGATACTCGGGAAATGTCTGGTTTTTTCACAAATGTGCGTTGGTTCCTAGCCTTCAGGTGTGAAGC
Source organism: Stegodyphus mimosarum (assembly GCA_000611955.2). Lineage (NCBI taxonomy): Eukaryota > Metazoa > Arthropoda > Arachnida > Araneae > Eresidae > Stegodyphus > Stegodyphus mimosarum. Next base: position 81,642 of record KK118061.1, on the reverse strand, counting down.
CTGCATTACGGCTGGCAAAAGATCTTTTGAGCAATTTCTATAAACATGTATATCAGTTACATTCTTTTTGCTAATAAAATGTTTTCTGAAAAATCTCCTCTCATTCTCATTCACTTTTAAATGTGACAGTGGAAAACTTCTTTTTAACTTCTCACCACTTTCGTTCTGACCATAGATTCTATGACAAATTTTGCTCATATAGCTGCGTTCTCTCACCCTGTTAAGTTTTGCCCACTTAAAAAAGATTTGCCGTGTATAATTAAAAAAATGCAACGTTATTTGTATTTACGAAGAATGAAAATTCTGTGCACATTTTCTGAAATAATTCTCAATTTTTAGTACTTCAGCCATTTGGAGGAATAGGTACTGTATTGAAATGAAAAATATCTGTACGCAGTGAGGCATTATTCTCTTTGCTTTGTTTCCTTTCTTTTTCAAATTTTATAAAGTTTATTTATGTTACATATAAATTATTGTATTAGAAAGCTTCAAAGCTTTGCATGGATTATTATTAATTAAAGTATATTATTTACGTGCTTATATATTGCAGCAGAAGTCTTGGGAAAATGTTAATGTCTGAAATACATGTGTTTCTGTTGTACAATAAGAGTGTATTAGTGATAATGATTTATTCGAAATATTTTTATTTCACACTATAACTGTGGTCAGGAAACAAAGTAAAATGCACTGATTTATTTGCTTTACACGAATATGTAAAAGCTTACTATTTGATACTCTTTAGTGTCAAACCAGCCCTTTTATGTATGACTACTTTAACGATGATTATGTGTAAAAATTACAGGATAAGGTTACAATACATAATATAAAAGTTAGTTGACATTCATAAATTTTCAAACTGTATGTCGCTAAATAAAATATAAATACTTCAGTTATAGGTCAGTGTAAAATGTCATTCTATAAGAAAAACGTTGTATCCATTGATTTTAAAACAAGTGACTAAAGACATAAAATGGCATCCATGAGATATGTTGTCACTTGTTGACCTTTCTTTTTAGTATATTTTATTCCTTATTTTCTTTAACCGTCAAACTACCATGTGAATGAATGAAAATCTGTTGAAATACGGAGTAAAGTAAGTTATTATATAAATGTAGTGAATAGACTCAATGTTAATGCATTACTTAATGAGGAGATCCAAAAGCCATGCTGCCTAGATAGATAAACAGCCAAGCAGCTGGAAGGAAGATGTGTGGCTCATTTTTATAATCTTACCCTTTGCTTCTACTAACATTCTTCAGCTTTTGACTTTAACTAAAATTTTATTAGGATTGGTAGTCTGTAATCCTAAAATTCTCTTATTTTGAATAATTAACCAAATTTAACTTCTTAACTGTTCCTGCAACTGAGTGAAACTGTGAGTTTATAGGTGCTAAACAGGAGGAAGAGGTTCAACCGGAAAAGAATAATTCATTAACCTGAAGGAATTGCAGGCCTCAGGTCAGACGAAGAGGCAGGCTTCACAATTCATTGTGGAAAGCTAAGGAATAAAAGTTATGCCCATCTCTAGCATTGAACCGATCTAGAAAGATCATAAGTAGTGTTCTTATTAATGTATTCTGCATATGACCGAGGTTGTTAGAATATGGATCTCAGCCAGCACAGATTTTATCTCAGAAAATATCTGTAATATATCATAGTAATATAATTCAAAATATCATCAACAGTCTGAAATGGGAATTTAGTGTCACTGTTTGCATATTTGATGTGCATTTACTCAGTGCCATCCCTAAATCATCTGCATCTGTACGACAAAAATGTGTGATAAATTTTTAGTATTTTCAATGAGCTGGGCTGCAGTTCTTTCCTTTATAAATGCAGTGATTTCTATAATACTGATTCTTTAAAGTGGTGGTGTCAATATCTTACTTTGAAATAGTACTTCATTTGTTAGAAATTTTATTAAAGTGATCAAACTATATCAAATAAAGTGTGAAATTTTTATTCAGTTCCATTACACAGTCTATTCTGTTTAGTTTTGTAACAAATTTTTCATTGTTGTATATTTGAAAAAAAAATAATAGCTATATTTTCCTCAGATGAACGATCTGCTAATGTTATTGTTACATGCCGTATGAAACCTGAGGATTTTACTGTTATAAAAACTATTGGCAGAGGAGCATTTGGTGAAGTTCAGTTGGTAAGAAACGGTTATTTTGTATGTAATAACTTGTTTCATTTTTCCAGTGATGAGTTAAGAAAATCTTATTATTATTCAGTATTTGTGCAGAATTCGTTTTTAAAAATAGGACTTAAAAGCAATAAATATGTTACTATTGTAGGTGCTGCTTAATATGATCATGTTTATCCACGACGATTTTGATAACATTAACCAAGTGAGTGACATTAAGTGAGGAGAAAATGTATCCTTCCAAATAGTAACAGAATTAAAAATAATTTCAAGAAGATACATGTAAATAAGTGGAAATAGCATGACTGATGCTATATACCTAACCTTTATACTTGGCATCCCTTATTCATTGAAGGAAAACACGCAAATGTAAAATTTAAGGTTAGGCAAAAAAGCAGCCTTAACTTTAGTTTTTTTTTTCTTTCTTTTTAAAGAATTGGGGGAAATATTGCAGTTTTTTCCTCCCTCCTGGAAAAGGACCTGTATTTGATCATTCTCAAAATTGATAGTTATTCAGAATCTAAACCAAAGTTGCCCTTTTGCCTAATTTTAAATGGTTGACTAAGATTAAAAACTAGTTGCCTGGTGACATAACCCCTTATTTGGTTACATTTTTCACACATGGCAATTTTTATAATCCATTTTGAACTTATTTGGGTCTTTTATCTCTTAGTTGGTGGGTTTACTTCAGTTAAGAAATGATTTAATAAAGTTTGATAATATTAACTAAATTGAGTTAATAAGTGATATGTTTTGATAATAAGTGATATGTTTTGTTGATAATAAGTGATATGTAAGTTGATCATAATAAGTGATATGTTTTGATGTTTTCCTATACAAATGGGCAGGACATTGGCAATATGATAATGATATCTGAATGATAACAGACTTTGGCAATTTGATAATGATATTTGAATGATAACATTAACCATGATCACATTAAGTTGCATCTACTGTATGTAAAATTGGTTTCTTACGAGTTAATTAAAATATTATTGGGAACGGGCCATAAATGTCATGGAAGTATGTAACTGAAAAGCACTGGATTTTTCTGTTTGTTCTCAATGTCAATGTATATTATGTGTATATATATGAACTTATTAAAATTTTTAGGGATGTACATAATTTCAGTGACATTATGAAAGCTTATTGTGTTAACCATTTAACCACATTAAAACACATAATGCAAGTTGGTTCAGAGGTAGACAGTCTTTATCACCCATACATAATTTAACATTGGGACTTGAAAGAAGGAGAATTTTTATTACAATATACTATAAATTCTTAATTTTACGCAAATAAATATTCTAAGGCGCCTCCCAAAAAACTGTTTGTTTTCTGTTATCATATTTATTATTTTTTGAAGCAACATTGCTTTGATGCATCTAGATTGCTGGAATTGGGTCGTAGGCAGTAAAGTATAAGTAACTTAATTGTGTGGAGTGTCAAGAAATATCTTCTGATTGGCATGAATTTGTAGACGTTAAGTATTTGAAAATGGGGAACAAGTCTGATGAAAAGCAATGAATGAACATTATGTGTTCCAAGTTATTTACATTCAATAGTTGATAAAATAATACATAGTCTCATTAACAATTTCTCATCGCAGTAGGGCATTGGGTATCAGATTAGACTCTTAACTATTAACTTTAGCAAACTTAGGTTCTTGCCACATAAACTAAGTTTGTGTTAAGAACAACTATGTTTATGTTCTTTCAACTACATGTCATTTTTCAGCTTCTAGGGACTGGGCTGTGAAATATGGCTGGAAATGCAATAAAACATGTTGTTTGTTTTGCATCCTGCGATTCACTTTGAAAATTAACATTTAATGAATTTTTTTATTTGAAGATAGTATGGTGTATGGAATAATGTGCTTACAGATTGTTTTACATTATTACACAACAAATATGCATTATAACATTATTGCATAACATAACAAAGCCAAAGTTCCATTGACTTTTCCTGGATCACATTAATTACAATGTAGCAAGAACAACCTCCAAACTTGCAAGCCAATTCCATTAACTCCGTCTAGCGTAAGGTTTAGGTCAGCTAGCAGGCTTTCCCTGACTATTAAAGTTTCTACTGTCGAAATGTCATTTTTTTTGTCTTACAACAAATTATGTGATGTGCATTACATAATGAAAAAGGTTTAAAGTTATTATTTGTGCTCTTTTCTTTAAATGTATATATTCTAGACATTTTTATGTTCAACACTGGGGGTTTTATATAAGATTTTTGTTGTTGCACTAATTATTATGATTTTGCTTCTAAATTATTTGGAATTTTATTTAATGTGTACTAGGTACACATACAGAACTCAACATGCTAAAGCCAGACTTTTGTTTATACAGTGCAAAGTCCGAAGTCTGGACTTGTCGAGACTTCGGCAATTCCGGATTTGAGATTTTTCCAGGTATTAGATCATCAGTTTAAAATGCAGTAATATAGCATGTAGAAATTATAAAATTAAAAATATGAAATTGGGATTTATGAAATAATAAGCATTTATGATCTAAAAAGTATCAAAACGCAATAAAAAGCTTAATATTTATTTGTTTACTTTATTAAACATTTCTTTGAATGTAAATCGTTTAAGTTGCTTGTTTTTAGTGCTAATATTTTGTCTTCTGTTCTATAGGGAATAATTTTTTGTTTAGTTACAAAGTTGAACTCTTCAGTTTCTTTAGTTGCTATGTTAAGATTTTCGACTAAATTGTCAATCGAAATTTTTTCGTTTTCAATAACCTCTACGTCACTTTTTTCACTATTGGTAGCAGTATTTTCTGGATCTAGAACCATACTGCATAATTCTCCATTCGTTGATTGATGATTGGAACATCGTCATCGCAATGACAATGTTCTATTATATCACCTCCATTTATTACCACTTCTCCACATTTCTTTACAACATCCATTAATTGGAAAATTTCACCTGTCATTTATGATAGTTAAAAGCCTTCAAATTTGCAGCTATCATCTTCATCATCCTCAAGCTGGAGGCACATCCTCCCACGATCTTGTGATGCTTCACACAGCAGATTTTATGCTAAAATGTTAAAAAGATTTTTGAATAGTCTTGCCTTTATTCCAGAAATTTTAAGTTGATTTTAAAAATGCTATTTTATATTTGTGACCCATATGTTGAATGATGGACATAGTTTGGAGGAAGGAATAACACAGATACATTATCTTTCATTAAAACTTGAAGTGAAATGTGAGCCGAACAGTTCTCTACAAATTTATACAGTTTTTATAACAATTTTTGCATCGTCAGATAAACCAACCAAATTCAAAGTTTGCTGAGCCTCTTGTCATGAAATAATTTTCAAACCAATCATACATTAATGCTTGTGTCATCTGTGCTCTTTTATTTGCATGACATACAACGAGAAAATCTTTACTCCTTTAAATGCTTGAAGTCATGTATTTTTTCCGATTATGAAAAGTTTACGCTTATGCGTTCCTGC
>KK118061.1:59294-75987 GCA_000611955.2 Stegodyphus mimosarum | reverse complement strand
TCCTGCAGCATTTTTTGCATGCTAAAATTGTTAGTCTAGCTTTGGAATCTTTGACACTAGTTGGAGCCTTTTCTGTAGAGGTTGCCGAGGTATTTCGCAGTACATATTGAAAGAAAAGACAAGTTTCATCAGTGTTGTAAATTTATACTGGAGATAACTTTTCACTATTAATGAATTCATCTGCAAATAGTTCAGCAGCTTCATTATCAACTGAAGTTTTTTCACCTGAAATTTGTAATTGCATTATACCATGTTGATTTTAAAATCTGGTTAACCAATCTGTCGAATATGTGCACTCTCTTTAAGTTCATTTCGTCATGAAATATTTTGTCTTGAACCCTTCAATGGCACACCCTCGCTGCATCTCTGTCTGACCATTCAGTTGTATTGAATGACTGAAATCATCTCTCAAAGCTTGCAGGACTGGGAGTTGACAGGTGCCATCTTCCTTGATGTAGCTAAAGCCTTCGATCGTGTTTGGCTTGAGGGCCTCATTCACAACTTCATCACATGTGGGATTCCCAGAGTACATCACACACATCATTTACTCGTATTTAAAGGACCGACACTTTGTTGTTCATGTAAACAAGTCACTCTCTACCCCACGGGTCATCAAAGCAGGGGTCCCTCCTTGGCCCATACTCTGTAATATACAGGGTGTTTCAGAGATCATGCGACAAACTTGGGTGATGGAGCATACTAAAACATGCATTTTTTTATAGGAATGCAGGGTTTAAAGTGACGGGTTAAGGCAGGAACGCAAAAAAAAATAAAGACACGAGAGGAAAATGTGTTTATGTACAAAACCAATGCAGAGCGCTTCCTTCCAGCAATACAGTATTCACAATAAATGTTCAAAATTGCGACCACTAGCAGTACATGCTTGGTAACGTTGCAGAAGGGATTGACAAACATTTTGAAAACAACAGGCATTTCGTGCTCGCTTGCAGCCGCAATGGATAGTCGTGCAACAAAATCCTCCAGTGAGTCAACGGGAGTCTCGTAAATGATGCTCTTCAGATGGCCCCTTAAAGAAATCCAAGCTGGATAAATCTGGCGAACGGGGTGGCCATCGAACAGGTTCACCACGACCAATCCATCGGCCCGGAAGTGTCCCATCCAAGTAATTGCGGACCCGCACGTGGTTATGGGCTGGTGCACCATCGTGCTGGAACCACATGCGATCACGATTCCGGTAGCACCTCTTGTAGAAAAATATGATAACATAAGCCATTTGTACGTGCAGATAAGAGGTATGGGGCTATGAGGTAGTTGTTAACAATACCCGCCCACACATTAACGGAGAAGCGGGTTTGGAATGCATGTGGACGTGTGGATTATGAATTGCCCATACGTGCATGTTGTGGCTGTTGAAGATGCTGTCCTGTGAGAAAGTTGCCTCATCTGTGAATAGCACATCTGATGGGAAATCCACCTGCGCCTCACACTGCTTCAAGAACCAATGACAGAAATGAACTTGAAGAGGTTAATCTGTCTCTTGCAATGCTTGGACTCTCTGCAAATGGTATGAGTGCAAACCATATTCATTCAGTACCCTCCAAACAGTGGAATGACTGAGCTGCAGACGACGTGCAATAGCTCTTGTCTGAGGTGATTCATGCACAATGTTCAAGATGGATTCTTCAATATGAGGTTGTCGTGCAGTTCTTCCACGCCTAGTGTCAAGGGTGGCTTCAAATGACCCGTTTTCACACAGAGACTGAGGCAACCTCTCGAACATTGTGTGCTTCGGCATACGCCTGTTCGGAAACCGTTCCTGGTACAACCGTAGCACTGCTCTGCCATTCCTAGCAGCACCATACATGAGATGCATGTCAGCTTTTCCCCTGTGCGTAAACTCGCCCATCACGCTCGATATCAGAGTTGCAAATGATCCTCTGATGCATCGAATTGTGGTTTGTCCTGCTCACTACGGCCCTCTACTGCTGCATTGCCAGCCAATCACAGCTGTAGTTTCTATTACTGTTAGTGTTCCCTTTTTTGAAAATTTATTGTGAATACTGTATTGCTGCAAAGAAGCACTTTGCACTGATTTTGTACATAAACACAGTTTCCTCTCATGTCGTTTTTTGCGTTCATGCCTTAACCTGTCGCTTTATACCCTACATTCCTATAAAAAAATGCATGCAATGCCACCACCCCTCCAAGTTTGTCCCATGATCTCTGGAACACCCTGTATATACGAATGATATCTCACAAACACCCCACACCACTCTGGCTATGTATGCCGACAGCATGGCAATTCTATCCGAAAATGTATTTCATGGCTCAGTTATCCACTCAGTCCAAAATCAGATCCATGCATTAGGGTCCTGGCTGACTGCATAGAAAATTAAAATCAGTGTGGAAAAGTCTGATGCGGTCTTATTTACAAAGCAGAATTTTGAGGCTGATCTCTGTGTTTCTATGTACAACACACCTATCTTGTGGACTAAGCAGGCGCATTACCTCGGTGTTACATTAGATCAATTGCTCACAAGTCTCCCACACATTACACAGCTCTTGGCCAAGCTCCAAGTGAGTAAACGTACACTATTCCCCTTAATTGCTCGGAAGAACCTTCTGCTGTTGATAACAAATTACTCATTTTATGACCCTTTTGTGGCCTTTTTGGGGTATATACCTGTAAAACTAGTATGACCAAGCTTCAAGTAATACAAAATGTACTCGGTCAGGTGGTGAATTACTGATGGTTCATCAGAAACACTGCAAGTCACAGTGAACTTAATATCCCAGAAATTCAAATTTATATCTCTAAAATTCCTGAGAAATTCTTTTTGAAAATTTCTGAGGTAAATAATATTACGATCCCTATTTTGAATCATGATTACGAAAATCATGTAAACTGAAAATGCCCACTAGCGGTGCTTAATCACCTTAATTAGATACTACTGTCTTAATTATTTTCTGCTACTCATGGAACTATCCCAGTTGTGGTCTTTTTGCTTTTGTATTTGTATATATTGTATATATCATTGTTATTAACACCATTATTTTGCTCACACACTCACAAACTGTTTTGGCAACTAAGGCATTTCTTTGTATACCATTAATTGCTGTCATATTGTCAATAATTGCTATTCGGTCATGTGCATTTACTCTTCTACATCACCGGCTAACAGCTCAGGTGTTAATCTCCTTCGGATTTGCTAAGTATTCTGTAGTTAAAGACTCTGCAACCCGCAGTGTAAGTTGTTATTGTGATGATCATGAGTACATATTCACCTTACAAAGAACTGTTTTGCAACTTCATGGATTCGAAAATTGATATTGATTACATTGGGTTAGCAATAAAACGTAGGCACCCATACCAGTGAACTTCTCGTGTTTGCCTGAGCTGACCATTCAATCATCACTTAATCATGATCGTCACTTTTAACATAGCAAATAATTTTTCTGTTATTCATTGCGAGCGGAGTGTCGGAATCCACACAAAATTCATAAAATTCCTTTTTCTGTTATATCATATAAAGTTGAATTTCCAATGCCGTACTCCTTGCATAATTTTGAGACCGGATATACCTATATCCATTTTTGCAGCAATTTCACTTTTTGTTTAATAGACATTGAAACATGCTTTTGCTTTGCAGATCCTGTTGTAGCTCCAGAATTGGAAACTCTTTTTGATATAATTGATAGTATAAACTTTAGTTTTTATAAAATTTCTATAACAGCCTGCAAAAAATAATAAGCTGGATCAAATCAGAAAGTTAAGGAACAGCGTAATCTGCTATATTAACTGAAATTCTTTGCAATCAATAAGTTATAATTTTAGCCTATCTTAACAGTGGCCACTATACGCTGTTGGCTTATATAGCATGGGAGTGGTGACGAAAGACAAGATGTTTCGTTACATTTTGGTAGTGCTTCTATTGTGCACAGAGATAATTAAGCCTGAATTGTATTAATTCAGTTATTTATTATACTTATGTCTAATTCTTGCACATTCTTATAAGGCTTATCTGAGTCCTGAATAAATAAAATTAAGCTTACTGAGGGCCAGTGCTATATATTTTGCTGCCTGATGCAGTCTCTGTGGGTCTTAAAATCTGCTACCAAGTGTCTTCCTAAGGTGTAAATTTTTGCTGCCCCTTAATCTTTGTCAAACCTTCTTGTCATAAGTGATTCCCCCCTTCCGCTTAGTGCATGTTCTGTATTAATATATGATATTATTACTATGTAAGTATATGGAATAGAAAGTTAAAATTTTAATTTTTGTTTTAAAGTTTTGATTTTTATAGACCACTGTAAGAACATCAAAAGGTGGGAGTATGTACGAGCTCCATGGTTTAATATTTATGAACTAGCTTCAACTGTCATTATTATCTATTACTTTAGAGGGTGTTTTTTTGTGTGTGTGTGTGTGTGTATGGCTACAGTAAGAAGCATTAGAAAAAAAATGTTTGATTTCCTTAAGTGTAAAAGGTGTATGAAATAAAGTTTTTAGATTTTTTCTTAAGCAAGAAAATGTGTTGTTCATTAGATTTTTTTTTTCAAAATTATTAAACGGAGTCAGATTTAATTTAAGGCGAGAATGGCTGAATGAAATAATATTCAAGTAGATTCAATGCAACAAATGCAGTTTTCCATGAGAAGATCCAAAAAGTCATGCCACTCAGAGTTAGTATTTATAGAGTCAATGTTTTCAAGCCGTCTAAATTTGAGAGAAAAATGTTAAAAAATTTTTCAGTATAAAGTACTTATGTATGCATTAATGGGCTGAATGTGCTGAACATATGAAATAAATGGAGTGAGAAAATTTTCTGATGTGATAATGCTTGTATGAAACAAATTAAAATATTACGAGTAATTTTCTGAGAAAGGGTTTCTCAGATATTTAATTTTCTTGAGGCAAATTCTTGCAGAAATTTTAATTGCAAGGTTTTGTATAATTTTTTTTGCTATGAATCATCAAAGGAAGAAAAGTATATAATTTGCTTTTCATAGTGATGCATACATTTGATATTTGCTGCAGGTTACTAAAATAAGTCTAGTAGCTTGAAGTTACTCTTATAATAAGCATATCTGAATTTACCATAAAAATACAGTATGTCTGAATACTTAAATAAAAATAATGTGAGACGCTTCTTTATGAAATAATCATGCTAGAGCCATTGTCAGTGCCATCACTATACTGAAGAAGTTATACTGATGTTGAAAAGGGAATGCTGTATTGGAAGAACCTATCTGATAAATCTTAATAGACGTAAATGTTATGAAAAATGAATATATAACTACGAATATTATACTTTGCTATCTGTCAGATTTATACTTTAAATGTAAATGACAGTATTAAATAACCAGATTGTAATAAACCTAAATCTTTTGTAGAAGATTGAATGTTACTAATGAGACAGGTGATCCATCATCCACGTCTCTTCTGTGTGCAGAACTGTAGCTAATCAATTGTATAACCTTGAAAATTTCAGAAGTTGAAAATTTTTAGAAACTGTAAACTTGAAAATTTACTTGAATTTTATTGTATTTAAAATGGAAGACATCATCACCTTTAGAACAGGGCAAATCACAGGCTTATTCAGGGTCCTAATCAATATAATCAGGGTTCGTACGGTCCTTAAGAGTCCTTAAGTTTTTTGGAATCGATTTTTAGTCCTTAAAAGTCCTTAATTTCTGCCAAAATCGGCAGAAGGTCCTTAATTTTAATCATCTGAAATTTCTGCCTGTTTTTACGACTGCCATTTTGTGTGTGAATTAGCATTTTGGAGGAATATTTTTGGCGATTCACTGACATATATATAGTTATCTTTTGAATGGGTTCATGTGTTATAATTTGTTCCTATTTCTAATACAAATAGTGGGATACTCGAGTTTCTAAGCAAGAAGTGAAACATAAGCATTTTGAAATTCATTTTTTCTAATGAAGAGCTCTTAAACAACTTTTCGCTTTTGGTGATTTGAAATTTTTTATTTAACGGTTCTAAATTTGGCAACTTATCAGCATTTTGGCGATTTTAAGATCAGTTTTTAAAGAAAATTTTTTATTCCGAGATCTGGGAATTTTTCGACGATTTTTTTAATACATTGTACCATTGATAAATTTCATTAAAATAATGCTAATCTATTGAAATTCTATTTAAAAAATAGCATTAAAATAAAATATTTTTATTTTTCGCTGTCATATTATAAAGCTCCATTTTAACAACTGATTACACAATATTTGAATCTGAGAAATAAACAAGGTATAATGCTATAAAACATAATTTACGAAACAGCTCTTACTGAAAGAGAAATTAGCTATGTAATTAACAAAAAATGTCTTCCTTTTAATTTTTTCATAGTTTTTCCCATGTAATTGTCTCAGAATTTTCAGAACATGCATCAATTTTCTCTGTAAAATTAATGTTATGCTTTGCCTTTTTTTTTTCAAAATATTTCTGGCTTTTGGCTATTACAGAATTGGTAGGGATAATTTTTCTTTAGGATTTTAGACACTGCAGCTTGGAAAGTTTAGAAAGACTTGAAGGCAAGATTTACAGACCCACGATTCTAGAAGATTCCAGTAATATGTGACAAAATGAGAAATGTCTCCATGGTATTAACACATAATGGATGTATTTTACAGAAAGTTTGTGATGAATTTCTTACTTTTTGGAGAACATCTGGAAGAACAATGAAAACATAATATTTGAATGTTTTAACTTCTGATACTAGAAGCTTTTTCTTAACATGTTTATCTTTCCTTTATTTTCTCTACTGTTCACTGGACACAAGCATGGAAAATATCAAAAATGCTTCTAATCTTATCACATGGACAGGCGTTATAGAAATGCATTTTTTTATTAATAAAGAAATTGAAAATAGACAATTTAAAAGATTCGTATAATATGCATTAATGCATTATATCGAACTAACTGGCTCTAGGCATTTTCCCAGCTGATGCAATCCCTGTGAATCCTAAATTCTGCTGCATAGTGCCTTTCTAAATTCTGCTTCCAGTGCCTGCTCTAAATTCTAAAAGTTATGACAGTTCTAGATTTTGTTACTCAGTTTGTCACTAAATTCTAAAAATTCTGCCACATTAGCTCTATAACCAGCCTTTACCATATATATTTCGTATTTCTTATGAATTTTGATATTGCTAAAGAAATAAAATTAGCAGCTTTTTCTATACATTCTAAATGCATTTAGAGTTTTTAGAATAACAGAAATCCTTAATTTAATCCAAAAATTCTAAAAGGAAAAGGAAATCTGTTGAAGAAAGAAATTGAATACATAAAGAAAATTATTCTTCAAAGATATGTACAGTTATTATTATGTAAATTACTCAGTTGTTTATGATTTCAGCTTTACTATAGTATCCCATTTCTGTTTCCTCATATGATAGAGTTACTAAGCGAGCTTAAATTAAAATTAAATTGTATAGTCTTTGACCACTAGTTCACATTTTTAATTTGAATTTGACTATTCTTGTTTCACTACATCACCACGAGCTGTAATTGATTTTGTTGGTATCAGAACAGGCGTTTATGTTCTAAGTTCTTTTTAAATGAAGAGGCTTCTTTAAACCTTTGTCTGACATTATAGTTACTTTCAGACATAACGATAATTTGCTTCACGTCTGTTGGGATGTTTTAGACCATTTAACTTTTACCAGATCTATAAACTCGTATCGCTATATTGTAGAGAGGTTGACAAGTTAGGAGATCACGCAGAAACTACTGAGAACACTGGTTTGCGCATTGAGACAATTTTCTGATTGTTAAAAAAGAGGCTTAAAGAGAAGAAAATCGATTTAAATTGACCAAAATGTCTGGAAAGGCTTCAGATTAAAAACGCCTTAATATTTTATTGAGTTTCGTTACAAAACATAAATTTTTTGTAACAAATTAAAGGCTATTTTGTAACAAATTACACATTAAAGGCTACAAAACATTTATGTTTTGTACATTTTGCCTTTAATGTGTAATTATCCTAGTATCGTTTAAGAATCAATGTCATAAATTACATGTATTTTAAACTGTCAAATTTTATTAGATTGTAATTTTAATAGGGCTTTTTTAACATATATTGTTAAAAATTAAATAAAGTTTCATATTCTCCGTGTAAATCCATAGTGACTAAGGTTATCTAACTACCTAATTTAATTATTTATAACTATCTGCTTACCCTTAAAAATTATCTCTGCATATTAAAGTGAGTCATTGCCTTTCATTAATCCTTACCGTGGTCACAAGATAAAGCAAAAAAATGTAAAAATTCTTGTAAAGCATATTCTTTGCATCTAGTGAGACCTAAAACAATGTAAAACAACTTATCACCTGTGGTCCTTTAGTGGCTTATTGAACCTACATGAAGCTACTACACTAACTGAGACACAGAGCCCAACTAACTTTTAAATCTTGCCAACCGTGCCTACATGAGGCCTTTTAGGTTTGTTCTAATCAGGTCTCTCTAGGGAAGCAGCAGCGGTGACAGGGCGATCTTTTGTTATGAATCATGCTGATTATGATCTTACTTCTCATTGTAATGTATGCCGCTTGACATAAAATCTACTTGCTATTTACTAAACCTCTAGATTGAGCAAATGAAACATTAACAAAATATGAAATGAAACATTTAAAAAAAAATTCAACATAAAGCTAACTGTTAGCAAAAGAAATCAAATCTCACTTATCTTCTTTTGAATATGTCCAACTATTATAAATGTAAAATATTTAATGCTAATTGATACATTTTATAGAGCTGATTTTATTCTCAAACTTATTAATAATTTTGTTAATTAATTCACGTTTAATTCATCCTACTTACGGATCTATTTCCTTTTTAGGATGGTATTACAAATATGAAGTTCAGGCGTAGATAATATTTTTAATTGAATTTATTTAGTTCCCATTTGCTCATAGGTCCTTAATTTTTTTCATTAATGATCCTTAAAAGTCCTTAAGAGTACTTAATTTCCGTGTGCAGAAATGTGTACGAACCCTGTATAATGTGTGCATGTGGTCATACTTATAGAAATTTTATTTACATTTAGTTTGAACCAGTTAGTAGAGTGTCTAAAAGTGAAAAACACAGGTAGTTTGTTTTTGGTTTGTCTGTGACTAAATAAGTTCTTTTTGTATTTATGATTTTCCCACATGTGTAATGAGTATGTTGTACTTTATTGCATATCGATATTCATTGTTATCAGTTTTAGAATTGATTTTTCATTTTGTATGTATCCATGACAGTGAGATGTACTGTAATCTAGAGAAACTGTTTTACATGAAACTGTTCCGCAATATTCGATTGCTGTTTGTATGGTACCATTTTTAGATGGCGTGTGCCAAGTCCTGTGTAAAGGTTTCTAAATAAGTTACTTATAAATTGGTTTCCATTATCTAATATTACTTTTACTCGGGCCCCGTATTTTAAAATGTACTTGTTTAGAAACAAATCTGCTATTTTTGCTGATGCTCATTTAAGGGGAATTTTTTCCACCCATTTTTCCAGAATGTCTTCCTTCACATAGCACTACCAGTATGGCTTAGACCAGACTGGGGGAGCACTACCAGTCTCAATAGTGTGGGTTACCACTTGGCAGAACCTGGGTTTGTCGTCAAACAAGTTAAAAAATTTCCTTACCAATTTTTCCACTTTTTTTCCTGACTTCTTCGAGATAATTGAGATCCACATCCGACATTGCCCCTTCTTCTTCAATGGTGTCCATTTTCACTTGTAACATAGAATTCTTGAAATTAAGTTTTTCACTAGCTGCGGGTAAGAAATCAACCCCCAAAGTAACTGAAGTTAACAAACTCTTTACTACCAAAAAACTGATTTTTTGAACGCAGCCTCACTTTTCTCATGCAGACATATTGTTTGCCTTGGGTGGCAATAACCCTTTGTTCTGTTGTTTTAAACAATCTATAGCGATGAAAATGTTTCAAAGAAGTCCCTGGAAAGGAAGCTGCATTAAGCTCCGGTATCTAGTAGGGTGGTAGCAGGAACATCGTTCAGTAAAATATGGTTCTCCGTCAAATCCAAATTTTGTACGACTACCATATTTAGCTTAATTTCAGAGGGATTTTTCTCCCGGGGGTGAGTGGGCCGTCTTCTTGGCCATGCAGATTAGTTTAAATTCTTGTGTTTTGCCCCTTGATTTTGCTGCCTTTTATTTCCAAATGCTTTGGACTGATTATTCTTCCTATTATCTAATTTTTCAACTTTCTCCGCTTGCCGATATGGACTCTGTTGACCTCTAGGTTTCTTATGGGAGGGAAACCGTGATACTGGCGAAAGTTGCCTTCACACGTTTTTCCGCCGTTCGTCTGCTCTGAAATTTTATTGCTAATTGAAATAAGCATTCTAATGGTAGTGGGTTTCTGACTTCAAGAATGTTCTGGATTGACGGGAATAGATGCAGCAACATTACTTCAATAATTTCATTAGCTGGCCTTTTTCCATACAGTAAATTAAAAATTTGGATCTTCATTAAGATGAAGTTCGTTACCTCATCGAAATTGGTTTGATACTTGCTAAACAATTCTGACTCCAGCTTCGCACGGTCTTTTAACAACTGAAAATGCTTTCAAACAGGATGTTTTAAAATTTTCTCAAGTGTGGGTTTCCGAACCTGGATCCCCCAACAGAAACTTGCCAATACCTTTGTACCATCTGAGAGCTTGGCCTTTTAGGTTCTTTGTAATAATAGTGATTTTCTGCAGCTGGTTCACGGATATAATGTGAAATGCAATTCCAGCTGCTTTAGGAAAGTCATCACATAACCTTTACCATCGAATGTTGCAGCTGGCTTAATGGCAGCTCTCATCATTTTCACAATAAATCCAAATCCCTCCATGAGGTTTGTTGGAGGTTGAGGGAATTCAGAGGTCAGAAGGGATTCCAACCTTTTATCTAACAACTAAATGTGTAAGAACCTTGTGAACAGGTAAGCGAATAATCACTTCCGTTTGGGAACAGAGATGTAAAACTCAAGAAGGGTTAATTACCCTTTATTATTCAAAATAAGAGTGTACAGTTGGCTCCTTTCTTAGAGCGTGCAGCAAAATCTCCATTTGGGCTTGAACTCGTAACTAAAAAGATATAACCGAAGTTATCAAGATTCAAAGTAGTTGGCCCTTAAATTTCAAATAAGCTGGCGAAGCTATCAAAGGCCTGAAATACGGCCGAGTATAGTTATAACTTAGAGAGATGTAGCCAAAAGGTGAACGCATGCTAGTCAGAAACTCTGCCCTTTAACGAAGTCGGTGGAACTTAAATACTACCCTTAATCATTTGCATTAAACATGACTCTGGAAACACATTCTGGTAGGAAATTGCAAGCTGAAATTAGAAGAGATAAGAAAGTTACCATTAATTAAAAATATTAACTGTTAGAAACTTAGGATAAATCTTTCAAACTGATGGACTGGTAATTAAATTATCAAGTACAACCACAAAGATCCATTTCTGTTTAATGCCTCGGTAAAGGTTGCTCGCTGTGCTTCCTTAAATGATTGTCTGAGTACAGAACCTAGTCTTACACAAGTGGTCCCCCTACTATTGAATCGATTCTGACTGCATCCTGTAGGAATAATAGGAGGTATCAAACAAGCTTTCCTGCAACTTAGTGTATGACTAGAAGATGAAGATCCGCGATTTTTATGCTGGAAAGCTCCTGGAAAATTAAAAGAATGTAGACAGTGTCATGTAGTGTTTGGCGTAACAATAACCTTTTCTTGCTAAATGCGACTAATTTGCATCATCTAATTTAAAAAATATCAAACAGAGGAGCTCAAATTTACCGCAGAAAAGCTAAAAGCAGATTCTTATGTTGATAACTTAGTTTAGAGGACGAGCAGGAGTTGCACCTACTTCGAAAACAAGCTACAGATATGGTGCAAGAAGGATGTTTTAATTTACATTGCTGGTCTTACGCAGAAATTCAAGGAATCAAAAGGTACTTGGTCCTAATTGGAATACTACCTGTGATGAATTGGGCTGTGCCTTGCTGAAGACTTTAGTGAACTTTGAAAAAAGATTTACAAAAAGAAATTACTTTCTGTGATCAATGGCATGTACGATCCTATCGGTTCTAAATGTCCAAGAATTCTGTTGTTACAAGAAGCCTGTAAAAAGAAAATAGTTGGGATGAACCACTCCTGGAAGATCGTCTAGTGAAATGTAAGGTATGGTGAAACCACTTGTCACTTGTTGAACATATTTCTATTCCCTGACAGTTGTTGCAAGAACTAAGTGAAGCTGCAACACTGCATATCTTTTTTGGCACATCTGCAAATGCACATGCTTGCTGTGCATTCTTACGTTGTGAGAAGGAAGCTGCAGTATTCCTATATTTAGAATCTGGAAAGACCTGTGTCGCTCCAATGAACCAGCCTACTATACATAGAATGGAACATCTAGGAGTTGTCATTGCAGCCCAATTATCGAAGTCTATTTTAAAAGATATAAATTTACTTTTAAAAACATATTTTTTACAGATTCTATGGTGGTACTGGCGTGAGCAGCCACGAAAGAGCCCTGGAATAACTTTGTTTTGTTAAAGAAATTCGAGAACTAACTGATGTCAGCTGCTGGACACATCTGCTTAGTGAACTTAATCCAGAAAATTTACCAGCTCGATCTTTCACTTGGTGCGATTTGCTGAAAACAAGATGGTGGGAGGGTCCTTCATGGTTAAGGATACCTGAAATTACATGGCCTTTAACGAATATAGTTTGCCCAGAAGGAGCTTTATAAAAGCAAAAAAAAAGGGCATTGTGTGCCTTAAAATATTCAAGGAAGTGAGAAATTTAGTTATAGATTGTTGTATTTCTTGAAATATTCTAAACTATTATGCATGGTTGTTTGGATAACTAGATTTTGTGATTACTTCAGAAAAAAGAAGCCAGAGGTTTCTATGTCTAAAACCAATGATGAAATAGAAAGAGCCGAAACTGTTCTTAACAATTTGATTCAGAGGGACTGGTCAGTAGAATGCAAGAAGAAATAGGAAGGATCAATGGAGTTCTATGAAGACGAAGGACTATTAAGGGTGCAAACTCAGCTGATCTTCGGAGATGACATTGATGATTTTAAGTGTCGTGTAGTTATGCCTGATCATCCAATTGTTCAGCATGTAATTGAGTATATGCTCAGGACATTGTCATGCTGGAGTGCAAACAATCTTATTGCAGCTGAGAGAAAGGTTTTGAATACCTCATGGACCAAGAATTATTTGTGATCTTATATCTGGTTGCGTTCCATGTAGGAGACATTCATTAGAAGCCATACTTACACATACAACTCCACTTCCACCTGAAGGATTGGAGAAAGTAGCCCCTTTTCAAGTAGCAGGCGCAGATCTAGCCAGTCCTATTTTCCTGCAGGGAGGGGTGAATGTATGCCTATTCACCTGTGCTGTGTACCGTGCAGTATGTTTAGAGTTTTCAGCGAGTTCAGATTTTGCAAAGATTTGTGGCTAGAAGAGGCATGGTCATCTACACTGATAATGGAACAAACTTTGTGGGCACGTCAAAGGCCCTTCAAAAATAGATTGGAATATCATTCAAGAAGAGACTGCACTAAAGAAGATAAAGTGGAATTTTAACCCACCAAGTGCATCATGGTACGATGGATGGTGGGAGTGCATGATACGCAGTATGAAAGATCTACCGAAAAGAATTCTTGGCAGAGTTAGTCTAAAATACAAGGAAATGTCAGTGGTTTTATGTGATTGGGAGAATAGAATCAAAAAGAGACCATTAACTTATTTGTTGGAGACTCCAGAGGAACCATTACCATTAACATTGGCACATTTCCTGCATAAAACTCCAAATTCTGCTAATAGTGATACACTTGATTTTGACACAGTTGATGGAAGTCATATGAAGAAAATGCTACGGTACTTGCAAAGTGTTTGAGATTGTTTTTGAAAGAGATTCCATAAAGAATATCTGTCTCAGCTTGTAAGGAATCTGACCATTAAGAGGTAATATTTGAGTAGGAAATATGCCTGTAGGATCCGATAGCTCCAAGAGAATTAATTGACCTTTAGCCATAGTAGTGGAACTATTTACAGAATGAGATGGGGAGCAGTGAGTAGCTCAACTGAAATTAGCAAATGTAGAAATTATCGCTCCACTTCAGTGGTTATATCCCTTAGAGATTGCATCATCATCTTTCAGAATAAAGCTGGAAGCTTAAGTCCCAGATTGCGACCTCTAAAGGAGGAGAATCAATATACAGTCGTGATGATTCAAAACCGCATCCTTCAGACTTGGCATTACGCGGATAGAAGTGTTTCTAGTCCTGAAATACTATGCTCTTGAAGTGGACGACAGGTAAAGCAAAAGACTGAATTTTTAAGTACTGTACCTTTATGAACATTGACCAAAGCTTGTATGTTAGATTACAGTTTTAAGAAATGTATCAGTTTTGTCTTATAATATCTAGATGTACAAGACAAAAGGTGGGAGGATGTTGCATATCAATATTCATTGTTATCAGTTTTAGAATTGGGTTTTTATTTTGTATGTATACATGACGAGACATACTATGATCTAGAGAAAACGTTTTGTGAGTAACTTGTGTAAGGCTTCTAAGTTAGTAAAAGTGTCTTAGTATGAAATAAAGTATTTAGTTTACGACTATAAGAATCTTTTGTGTTCCTTCGCTTGAGGAGTAATAACTTTTAAGTTTATTCTTAAAAGAGAATTTCTCAGACATCTATTTCTCAAATGGTAACCCTTGTATACTTTCTTACAATGAAGTAACTACCATCTTATTCATTGCTACAATGCTTCTTGTTTAGAGACTGGCATGGTGGTGGTGTTGTTACTTATGCTCACTTGCCTGACAGTGATATCAGCTAACAAAATTCCTCATGGCAAGGAGTGTGAGATATGCCTGTCGTTGGCAAGAGCCTTGAGCACCTTACAGATGATAGTGCGATTTAGCTCAGTTCCACCCCTAATTTTGATGGAGAGCACCCTCGGGGGACGGGTTCGAGGGTCTCTCATGTCTCTCCCCTTTCATCAAACCACACAAGAGGACTTAACGGCTCGCCACATATTTAGAGTGCCGCCATGCTGTACTGACACTATACATTTATAAACATCCATGCCTTCTCCGGGATTTGTACCCAGGCACTTTGGCATGGCAGTCAGCGACACTTTGTAAATTTCTATGAAGTACATTAAATGAAAATATACATTTAATATGGGAAATACTGTTTCTTTTTTTGGGGGAAGGGGATTAAACAACAGTAACTGTTTTTTTTCCCTCTGTGTGTGTGTCCAATTTTGCAATGCATAGATTTTCCTGTTATTTAACTTATAACAATCTAATTTAATTTCACATTGCATTTTGTTTTCAGGTGCGGCGTAAATCAACGAAACATGTGTATGCCATGAAACTTTTAAGTAAATTTGAAATGATTAAAAGGTCAGATTCTGCTTTTTTCTGGGAGGAACGTTTTATAATGGCCAATGCAAATTCGGAATGGATTGTAAAGGTATGGCTCCTTGATTTTAATTATTTCTTTGTAGTTTTGAGTTCTTTCTTTAAACATAAGAGTACTTTTTATTTTAATTGTTTGTGACTTAGTGGTTTAGCAATAACAGCCTAATTATGCATTATGTTTGTTGCATGTCCATAAAATTTAGTTGATTAAAAGGTACAACTTTGTAGAATGGGAATTTTTCATTCTTGATTGTTGGTCAAAATGTAATGTTTTTCTAGAGAAAGCAACATTCTCTTTTTCATCAATCGACTAACTCCATAATCCCGTTATGATTCATTATGAAAATGACAAATATACTCAATACAAAAAAGCACACTAAACGGAAGAATGATGGTTGTATTTCAAAATTGCAAATCTGCATACTTAAGCAGAAGTGTGCAATGTGCATACTGAGCTTGCCGTATAAATCCTTTTTGGTAATATTGTGGGTTGTAATATAATTTTTTTATGGTATACTGCATAATTTCATGACTACTTTTTCACGACTTTTCAGTGGCGAAGCATAATCAAGAACTAATATTTTAACAGTAACTATCAGAAGAAATAGCAACTAATTAATAATTATCAAGTTTATGTATTTAGTATATAAGGGGGAAAAAAAAGAGTGATATGTTAGCTGGTATCTGTGAACACATTGCCAACAATGTGATTACAGCTTTTTGGTAAGTAAATTGGTAGCTAGTACTGAAAAGCATAGGCAGATTGCTAAAACTTTTTTTATTATTATTATTTTTTTTTAATTTTCAGCAAGTATTGTTTGGCAGTCACATTCAGAACTTCAACAGCTGTCCATACTCATATTATCCCTGTCAAGTAAGGAGGCAGATGACTTTTTTGAACAGTTTCCTGTTGTTACTGTATCACTTTGTTGAAAGTTGTTGACACTATTTTGTGCATATATCATCACATGCAGTTACATTTGCATAAGGGTAGGAACATTCATGATTTTTTGGCAAAGTATGAAATGCATGAGATTGCATAAGGGATGGAATTTCTCTGGGGCATTTCTGAGTGAATCTAGGTAATGCACAATTGAAAATACAGTAAAATTTAATGTGAGATGAGTAGCTGTTATGCTAAGACCATTCCATGGAAAACGGTTACCCAGAAAAAAGTAGATATTTAGTTGCTTTAATTAGTCTGCAATTGATATTGAGATAAAGAATCTTGTCTTAAAGCTCCCTTAGCCACCCCCACACAAAGAAC
>KK118061.1:10510-59235 GCA_000611955.2 Stegodyphus mimosarum | reverse complement strand
AAACGGAAGGAAGAATAAAAAATTGCATTTTGGTTTTAGACTAAGCAAATTTTGCTCTTGAATTACGGTTGCAAAGTGCCTTGAACAAAATCTTTTTCTTCGGATAATTTCTTTCTCCTGAAAGAATTTAGAAGTAGAGTGTTTATGATTTCCTAATTGTCATATTGTAATGTCCATCAGGGTACTGTCATAAAATATTTGCTATGAGTCAGAGAAGTGTATTGAAAAATGGTGAGTTTGTTGCAGTGCTGAAGCAGTACTGATATTTTATTTCTGAAAATTTTATCTTCTGCATGTTACTTGCAGATGATTTAAACATTGTTTTATTAAGGCCTTTTTTTCTTTTACTAATTTCTTCTAAATGAATTCTTGCCTTTATCTAGATAAAGATAGTACTAGAAATATAGAATATTTTGAATAAAGTTTTTGAAAGGACAAGTGTCAAATTTGTACTCTACTTGTATTATTAACGGATTGAAAGGCAGGGTTGCCATGCTACATGGAAAACTGGAAAAAGTCAGGGAATTCGAAAATTGACCAAAAAATTCAGGGAATTTCATACAGCGATCCCCCCAAAATCAATTATCCCCCAAATTAGTTTTGCACCAACATTGGAAGCGATCACTTTCTTGGGACGCGTTAGTGTCACTCAGGCAGCTAGCATAGAGTCAATTCTTGCAGCTCCAAACAGATTGTCTTTTAGAAAGGCAAAGCAAGTTTCCAGTAACTTTGGTTCCTAGTAACCTTGAGAATCGAAAGACTTGCATGCACATGTTGAACTAAAAAAAATATGTATTGTATCAAACAAAATCGGTTTAGTCCTAGCATAGCGGTATCATGGAGGTTAGAATAGCCTCCGTGTATGGTACACATGAGATTTGGCGATATGATGATGAGCAGTAAACAGGCGATTTCGGTGTTGGCGGCAATTTTCAAAATCATGCCAAGGCCGTAGCGTATACTAGGATTTTGCCACAAAATCGTTTAAAATACTTTTTTTTTCTTTTTAAGAAATGCCTTATTTGTCATTTTGCAGTAAAATAAAAAAATAGTAATCAGTCATCTAGGCTAACCATTTAATATAACTGTATTCGCCAAAATGTCGTTGATTATTGTAATTCCTTTTTTTTAATTATTTTAATGTTATTCATATCATTTAATGTTGCTTCTTCTCCTTAAATTTATTTATTATTAGTAACTAATACTTTCAAATTTCAGGAAAGTTTCTCTGGTATAATTCTGAAACTAATTCTAGCAGTATGATGACATAACATCCCGAAATGCAATGCACATATTTTTTGCTTATGTATTCAGCTAAATAAATATAAAATACCTGAATTTATGTAAAAATATCATTAAAGAGATTGCTTTCTTTCGTTTAGCTGCAAAATGTCACCAAAAAAAGACATTTTTTATCCACATTGGGCAGATTCTGATCCTGTTTCTTCATTGGAGAAAACAATATAATAATAATCTTTGGGGATGATATATAAGTCATATGTAATTGGCAAATTTTTGTGTTTTCAAGTGATACCATAATTAATTGACCTCTTAGCACAGCCAAAGTGCATTACGCACATAGACTGGAATTTTCTTAAAAACATACTTGGAAAACCTGCAAAAGTCAGGGAATTTCATTCTCCTGTTTGAGTGGCAACCCTGGAAAGGGTAATGTTATGAGTTTAGTGCAGTTATATGTGAAAGTGTAGTTTTTTTGTGTGCAATGTGTTGTGAAAAATCTAAAGAGAAAAGCTGTGCCCAAAAAGTTAGAATACAGGTTGAAGTCCATTTAACATTGAGTAAATGGTTATCCTGGGAATTTGTTGAAATATCTCCAAGCTGACAACGGTTTTGGCATCTTATTTAATCGCCCAATTCGGTGAAAATCACCAAAAGGCGTTAAACCTGCCGAACATTAGTTACATTTGGGTTTGGTCCCTGTATCACCATAATAGGTATTGAATTGAATAAATGTAATTATCGCTATGTTAAATGTAACCGTAATTTGACTCTGATATATTGCTGTTCAGCAGTTTCGAGAAACAAAGTGCTAGAAATACACTCTTTTGCAAAACAATCGAAGGACCAACAAGGACGGTACTAAGGCTGTGGTCCTATTTGTTTCAAAATTTGTAAACACTCATTTATTATTTTAGTATTTGATTTGTTTTATGTCATTTACTCAAATTATTAAGTATTGCACTGATTGCCTTAGTTGTATGGCTTCCTGTTCAGGGATTGTACTGCCCGGGACGTGCAGTCCTTGTGAAGAGGACTTTGCTACAAATTTTGAACATAGATAGATGATTTTAGTGAAGTTGTATTTTTCTGGGTAACGTAACGCGAAAAATCTAAAGAGAGAAACTGTGCCGGAAAAGTAAGAATACAGGGGCAAGTCCATTTAACATTGTGTAAATGGGTGTCTCAGTAATTTGGAGAGATATTGCCAGGCCAAAAATGGTTTTAGTGACTTATTTTGTTGCCTAATTTGGCGAGAAATAAGCAGATGTGGCCAAGACATTTAGGTCCTGTCCCTGAATAACCATAATAGGTATATTGTAATTGAATAAATGTAATTTATCACTATATTATCTGCAACCATAATTCGACCCTCATCATATTGCTGTCCAGTAATTTCGAGAAGCAAAAAGTATTAGAAGTATCTCAGGGGCTGGTTGAAAATTACATAAGGCCGGAAAGAGCGTCTGCTCTCAGTTATTATTGTAGCGAGTTCTTATGACGTGAGATATCTTCGTTAGCCTTCTTGTTAGCTTTGCATCGCGTGTTCTTAGTGGTTTGAAGTGGAACTGCTGATTGTACTTTGTGATACTGTGAACACCTGTACCAGAATTTCTGAGTAAAATTCCAAAACTGAAGTTTTTGTTTTCATAAAAATAAATTAACCTATCATCGGACCTGTGTGCATTCAATCGATTATGAACTCTTATGAATGTAACGGTATGCCTCGCAAAGTCGTGTTTGCTCACATATTTTCTGGTGTTCGTATAATAAAAAGGTCTTTTGTGAGTGACTAACTTAATATATGGAAAGTTAACAAGTGATGTTACTTAATATATGAAAAACTGAACTAGAGAAAAATATCTTTGTCAAGTATGGCTAGAATTGTGGGAATTCTCTAAAACTTTGTATAAAAATTGTTTCATACTGCAGTTGCAGCACAAATAATTGTTATTGCAATTCATTTGACAAATAGTACACCGATTGCTGATTAAGCATATAGCACATATGTACAATAAAATTATTTAAACAATAATATAGCTTAAGATATAAACTTATTGAATTGGATAAAGCATCAGTTTTAGTTTTGAAAATAGCAGCAGTTGGTGTACCAAACACAAATTCGTATATGACAGCAGTTTACTATTAAGTAATCATAAGTAATAATATGCAGTTACTGCCCATTTTATAGCATTTACAGTTTGATAACTTTATTTCGAAGTGCAGCTTGCAAATTTAGTGAAATACTCACGAACCATTTTCAATAAAGCAGAAAAATAATGGGGAGCAAAGCAAAAAAAAATTGCACACGATTTCTTCATTAATAAATATATGATTTTAATCTCGCTTTAATTTTTTTCATTTATTGATTTTGTTCCATATTTTTAGCTACATTTTGCCTTCCAAGATCACAAGTACCTGTATATGGTCATGGATTATATGCCAGGTGGGGATCTAGTTAATCTTATGAGCAATTATGATGTACCAGAAAAATGGGCTAGATTTTTCTGCGCCGAAGTGGTATTGGCTGTGGATGCCATTCATGCTATGGGATTTGTTCATAGGTAAGCATGTTAATACATTCACACTTGCACTGAGGTAGAAAATTTTCATGTTTTGCATTGTTATTTATGCAGTTTCTTTTAAACCTGTTTCAAAGTGAGGTTAATGTTTCAGTTGTAGATAATTTGAATCTTAGCTTATTTCCAGTTCTTTTGCAGGCTTTAAAGATCTAGATTACAGGTTCTCATACCTTTTAAATATAATCAAATAAGAACAAAAATTGTATGCACCATCAAAGCATTTTACGATTAAAAAACCAGTGCATCCTAAATGAAATGTTTGTAATCAGAGAATAAAATATCTTAAATTTACATTACTCAAGCTTTAGATAATATATGGCCAGTGTGGCAGCTGCCATAGGGGTAAATTTAAGGATGGGAGGTGCCAAAAATGGAAAAAAATGTACGTTCATCTGAATAATAAAGATGAAAACAAAATATTAAAAAAAGTGCTATTTAACATTCAGTTTGATCATTCATTTAAAATCTTTTGTGCAAAAATTGTACCACCGAAAATAATGCAATGTACCATTCGTAGTAATATACCGTGTTTGAGAAATTCTGATTTAATATCCTGATACTGCAGTTAGATGTAATAAATTGTATTATTTTGAGAAGGCATCATCCATCCAGTGTGGTAGTTAGTGACCCTGACTGCCGTAGGAATGGGACAAGGTTCGAATCTGGAAGAAACCATGGTTGTAATTGTCTGTCCTTTCATAGGAGGCAGCAATGGCCACCTATTAGGTGCTTGCATAATGAAATGGCACTTGTGGCCGTTGTAGTGGTGCAAGGCTAATGGCTATTAAATAAAGTGCCCAGCCATTAAGTATTGAGAAGACAATGTTTTCATTATATGATATATGAGCTTATTTGTTCAAAATAACAATGTTAGGCTTGAAGCATTCCCTACATTTTACTTAAATGGTTTATAAGTGATTGTTTCATTTCTAGGGTAATTTCTCACTAAAATTCTTGGCTTTATATATCGTTTTCAGGATTTTAGAATTACCTTATATAGCAATCATATTGATATTTGCAGATGATTTTGTCTTGCATCAATTTTTTTAGCCTTAATTATGAGTTATCTGTCCATAGCATTCCCCATGCATGCACACCTAATGCTATGAACATGAGTGCATAAAAAACATGCAAGTTTAATCATAGAAGAGGCTTCTTCCTAATATAAAAATCAAAGATTCATGTAATTGCTAAGAAGTCGAGGTAGTAACGAGTTCTACTAAAAAATACTGGAAATGTAAAACTCTTTGAAAACGTCAGTGACAATTTAATGCTTGAGTGATGTGGGTATCATTTAAATTGTCACAAGAACGGAATAGGCAGGGAGTACAACTGAAAATATAAGCAACATAAGCAAAAACTGTGAAAATCGATTATTTAAATGTTCTCAAAAACAAAGTAAAAATACTGAACTTTTTAAAAATACAAACATAAAATAAGCATGAAATTTGATAGCTTAGATTAACAGTGTTTTTCAGTTATCCATGACACTTCCCAGTGCATTAACCTGGATAATACGGAGTACACTGTCATTAAATAAATGCGACTTCATATTTTTTTAAACTGTTGTATCACTTCTTCTGTAGTAATAATGTGCTTCATTGTAAATAAGCTGTTTTAATATTGTAAAATTAAATGGTTATTGCAGAAGCATTCAAGAAAACGCTCTGAATTGTTTCTTAGTTTTTAAAGAATATATTTTTAATTTTTACAGAGATGTTAAACCAGATAATATGTTATTAGACAAACATGGTCATCTTAAACTGGCAGACTTTGGAACTTGCATGAGAATGGGCCCTGTAAGTATCGTATTTAACTTAACAAGTAACTAATATTTAATGTGCTGATGTTGATTATGAAAGCCAGAGTTTTAAATCTTAACTAATTTGTGCATTTGTACTATTTAAAAATGTATGACTTATTTTATGTATAAAAATATTTTTATTAAAGGATGGTTTAGTTCGTTCTGATACAGCTGTTGGAACACCTGATTATATATCACCCGAAGTGCTGAAATCTCAGGGTGGTGAGGGTCTGTATGGCCATGAGTGTGATTGGTGGAGTGTAGGTGTATTTTTGTACGAGATGCTTATAGGTATGTTATTTTTCCAGGTATTATGCACTAGAACTAATATTCCTTTGTTGCAGATGAAAATTTTTGTTATTAAGCTAATTTATATACTGGAAAAGTTTTACTTTTTAAATTTGCTGAGCTTGCCTTAATTTATTAAAGAACAATGTCTGGAGACTGCAGCAGATATAATTTAGAATGTGCTAAAAATTTTCATCATGCCAATTATGGGTTAAAATAATTGAAAATTTTAAATAGTGTTATATTTTAAACTAGATAGTGGGAAATAATGTTTCCTTTTTATTGTAGTTATTGAAACTGCAAAAACTTGCTTTAATTGCATGATTTAAAATTATGTTTACTGGATCTTTCTTTTTTGTGATGTACATCCCTTTTACCCAACATTCCTTATACTGTTAGTGTCTCCTTTTATGATCATGCACCATTTAAAATATTTACTGTTGTATCTAATGTAGAATATCATTTCTCAAACTTCTTACTATGCCCTCCTAGAATGTTTTGTAGAAATACGAAAACATTACCAGAGGAAAATTTTCAATTTTTATTTTCTAATGACAATTTGATTTTAATTTGTGGTTGCGTAAAAAACTCTGACTATATTTTATAGCAGACATTATAAAAATTATATCCTGTATTAACTGTCGCATAAAACTCATGCTCTTCCAGTTATGCCCAGACAATCACCCTCCTACAGTATGTCTTATCCTAGTGAGAAAAGTGTGTCTTTTGCTTCGCGCAGGGGAATACATTGCTTTTACATCTCTCAATTTATAAAAAGCAGGCTGATTCAGTTCTCTGAGAATCCATGAATTATATTTTGTGGGGTAGGACTGTATAAGTTAGGTAAAAAACATACATTTCTGTTGAGGTATAAATATAACAGGCATATCATATGGAAAATCTGGCTATTCCTTTCCGTAGATGGAATCATCTGCATATCAAGCATATTAATGGCAGAGTTGCTTAATCCATGAAACACTGGTAGTATGCAACGAGTTCATTTGTAATTACTGTAAGCTCTGAACTGCACGGGAGTCTCTCAGTATATTATATAAGAAAAGTCTTTTACCTTTATAAAGTCCTCACAAAAACATCTCTTCCTTTAGACAGAATCGATCATTACTTTTGTATTGGTTAGATTAGGTGATTTGAATATGGCAAAACACACAAGAGCTATTTGACTAAGGGTTGAGATGCATTTGTGGAGGAATTTCTAAAGGAAACAGCAGGGTTGCCACGCTACCTAGAAAACCGGAAAAAATCAGGGAATTTGGAAATTGACCAAAAAATTCAGGGAAAAGTCATGGAATTTCATACAGCGACCCCGCCCGCCCCCAAAATGAGTTTCACACCGACTTTGGGAGTGATAATTTTCTTGGTGAATTATGTATCATATGAGCATCATTCAGACAGCTGGCATAGCCACTTTTTGCAGCTCCAATCAGATTGTCTTTTAGAAAGGCATTAGGCTTTTTAAGCAAGTTTACAGTAACCTCGAGAATCGAGATTTGCATGTGCAGTTTATGTTGAACTAAAGAAAATACGTATTCTCATATAGAACAAAATCGGTTTAATCCTAGTATAAGGTACCGTGGAGGTTAGAATAGCCTTCATGTATTCTGTTCTAACCTCCATGTACGGTATACATGGGATTTGGCGACATTATGATGAGCAAACGGGTCGTTTTGGTGTTGGGAGCAGTTTTCAAAATCGTACCAAGGCCGTAGCTTATACTAAGATTTTACTGCAAAATCTTTTAAACCTATTTTTTTTCTTTTTAATAAATTTTTTAATTTCATTTTGTTAACTTTTCTTATTTGTCATTTACTATAGTTGATTATTGTAATTCAATTTTTAATTACTTTAATGTTGTTCGTATCATTTAATGTTGCTTCTTCCCTCTAAATTTGTTTATTATTAGCAAATAATACTCTCAGCTTTCAGGAAATTTCTCTGGCATAATCATAAAACTAATTCTAGCTGTATGACATCATACCATCACAAAATTTAATGTACATATTGTTTGCTTATGTATGCTGCTAAATAAATACCAAATACCTGAATTTATTTAAAAATATCATTAAATAGATTTCTTTCTTTCGTTTAGCTGTAAAATGTCACCAAAAAAAGACATTTTTTATCCACATTGGGCAGATTCTGATCCTGTTTCTTCATTGGAGAAAACATTATAATAATAATCTTTGGGGATAATATATAAGTCATATGTAATTGGCAAATTTTTGTGTTTTCGAGTAGTACCATAATTAATTTACCTCTTAGCACAGCCAACGTATATTATACGAATAGACTGGAATTTTCTTAAAACATGCTTGGAAAACCTGGAAAAGTCGTGAATTTCATTCTCCTATTTGGCAACCCTGAAACAGGCTCATATTTACATTACGCATGGAAAAAACCACGAAAACTGACCATGAATCATGAATCCAGCCCGTTCGCTAAGAGATTTATCTTGCATTTATAATGTAATTTATAACTGTTTATAGTTCTGCCTTTTTTTTTAATTTGTGGCCTTGAAACAGCACTTGTATTTTTATTCAATTCCACTACGATCATCATTTGAAGAACCTGAGCTATCCGACTCATCAGTATTAAACTGCACACACTCAACGGTGTTCTCCACCAGGCAATCTAATTTCCGTATTTTCTCTTCTATTACATGCCTCACGCATTTAGCCCATTGCATAGGGGTCAGCAAATCAATCCCTTTCTCAAAATTTACGGGCTTCGTCCTTTTAAAAGTTCTGTTTTCGGATATTACATATCTTTTCATACTACTCCATATGAGCCCAGTTCACAATGATATGTTGGTAAATAGTGCACAGTGTGTCCGTCTTCAGCAGCTACAGCATCGATACGATGCAATTCAAATTGTTTTCGAACCTTGGAAATGAGAACTAAAAGTTCTGCTTTCAGCATATCAGCTGTCCAAGGAATATTTCTTTCTGTCAACCAAAGTTAAATGTCTGCTCTTTCTGTGATTTGACCATCCTGCTTCCTTTATTATGTTTGCACTCCCCTCACAAGTGGTGACATCTGCTCGTACTGTTCGTGAACCCATCCATAAAGCACTATTACACTCCATGTGGGTAAATGAAACCACATTCATATAGACGTTATGTCTGAACATTGGAATGTCTTCTGTCTTATACACTATCTGGATGGTCTGTTCCAATGCACTTCAGCTCCAGCTGGTCAGTGACTGGATGCCAAAAATTGACCATTTGTGTATTCTATCATAAGGTATGGGTATATGCAATTTCATCCTGCTTGGATAACACCTTGGTGTGTCGCTTTTTATATAAAGTGTAATTGCACAGTGTGATGCATGCATATAATAGATTTCATGTGCATGTCTTTCTATGGAGATTAATTTCTGTGCAGTAGTTGTTGGAGGTGCTTTTTACTTGATGCAAAATAGCATGTTAGCTGGATATTTGATATGTTGAAAAAGATTTGAAGGGAATTTGTATGCAAAATATCTTAGATTATCATGAAATTGTAGTAGTGTCTGAAACAAATACAAAGTTTCATCGAACCATAGGCAAATGATATGAGTGTTTTTAAACATGGTCTCCCAGACCTCATTGTTGAACGACAGGGAAAGCCCCCCTTGATAGTATTTGTTTATAAAAGTGTAATTTTAAGTTTTGCTATTTGGCAACACTGATATTTGTTTACTGTAAAAGATAGAGTTAAAATGTATCTTTCATCTGCAGAGTTTATTGTGGTTTTGGAGAATGTGGTAATGGCTGTTGTGGTAAATATTATTTAAGAAAGTTTTCTATTATATATTGCTGTAGTGCATTTTTATAGATGATTCTAAGAGAATGTAATTTATTTGACTGTTTTCATCAATACCTCTGAGCCTTTTTCAATGAAGATAAATGTGTTGCATGTTGTTGAATTGATTCACAGTGCTTACAGGAAAATAATCTCTAATTGCACTGGCTTGGTTACCTCAGTAAACAATACACATTCCATCATCTATGCAGAGGATTGCAAATTCATGATGGATTCCTCGATTGTTGACGTTCGAAAACTAAAGAGCAAGGTTTTCATCTTCAAGCTTCGTTCACCATTAATCTGTATAAAGGAATCATTACTTAAAACAAAACATAGTGAGTGCATCATTTCACCTCACTGAAAAGAGTTGTTGAACATAAACATGAATCATAGCCTGTTCAGGAGGGGAGTGAATCTGAACTTTTGGAAGGATCATTACTGCTGGCTTCTGAAATTGTGAAGTTTTTATTTTCACAGAATTTAACAGCATAAGCATTATTATTGTTTCATATTTTCTCTTACTATCATGCACAATATATTCAATAACTAGAGGCATGAGAAAGCTGAGCCAATGTATTGTTTTCCTATATGACTGTATAATGCCACTCAAGGTGTCCACAGTAAAAGCTTTCTGTAGGATTTTAGATGATTTATTTGCCAGTGATGAACAGGCGAAAATAACTTCCATACAGTAGCTCTGTGGCCGAAGCCCAAATTTCGGTTATTAAGGAATAGAATGTTTAATTACACATTCAAGAAAGTTACTGAAAAGACTAGATGGTTATGTTTTTGTGTCCTGTTATTATGAAATGCTATATCTGACTGATAATACTGAAGTACGAATTAAATGTTAATCTTCCTTGGGAGGAAAAAAAAAAGAAGTTGGTAGACTTTCACAATGTTGTATTATACTGTCTGACAAATAGTGCAGATTTGCAGGTGTTTTAACTTAAATGAACATTTTGTTTTATTTCTGTAAGCTTCAATCATTACAAATGTATCTTAAAATAGTATTGAACCTAAAAGTTTTTAAAGCTTTGCATTAATTTTGCTCTGTGAAATGTTAAAAAAAGTGCTGAGCAGTGCAATGCTTTAAAACTTTATTTGCAATGCTATTTAACTTCTCTTCATATATCTTTTAGTAAAAGAAAGTGTTCCAAGCAGAATTTAGTTTGTAAAAGAAATGAAACTTTAATCTTAAACATTCATTTAAAACTGGAGGCAAAATTTAGTGGAGGCTCTTTAATTATTGATTTGCGATTAGGTTTCAAAAATTTGTGAACTACTGAATGTACTGTAAGTGACTATGTACTGTAAACTGAAGTTTATGTTTTATAACCAAAGTTTATAAAATGTAATGTATAATGTCATAAGCATATTAAAATATTTGAAATGACTTTTTTTTTCCTTTTGTTTGTTTGGGTATCACTTGTAGAGACAGGTTATTTTGAAGCAGGAGAGATGAGAAATGAGCAATGCCCTCGCCGAGACTTGAAACATAATTCTCGAATATGCGTTGAGCGTGCTGACCACTACGCCATGAAGGCAGGAGAAATACCTTATGAGTGTACATGTTAAAAAAGTTATGTCAAAATGGTCACTATAGTATTTTGTCAATGTGATTGATCTTAAGTTTGATCACCAAAAGGGCAGTTCCATATTTCTGTCAGAGGAGAGGAAAGGGCCAATCCGTCAAATGTCACTTAAGAGGATGGGAAATGTTCTCTAAGACCATGAAGTTAAGGACTATAAAAAAAAGTCAGTTGTCATATACAGGAACAGAAAAAATTGATATTGTAATTTTTTGTGCAAAAGTATTATATTTTAGAAAAGGTGAAGCAAAAGAAGTGAGTGTGGTGTGGATGCACTCAGCTGATGTTCCAAGACCAAGGGGTCTATCAAAAATTTCTAATATATTTATCTAATTATATATAGGGCTGATTGTAGTCTGGGTATAGTCGTAATTCTTTTTTTTTTTTACTTTCAAAAAATTTAAGAAAGTCTGAATTCATTTGTACTGTGTCATCATATCGACACGTATCTTCACAGATAGTTATGTTGAATGATTGGTGTCCAAAATTAATTTTTATTGGTGGAGAGGCTATGAAGGATATTGAGTATTTGGGAAAGGTTAATCCTTTTGGAAAGGAGTTTTAATGTGTTCTATAAGGGGCATGCATATACTGTGCAGATTGTATGCTAAAAATGAAAAAAAAAATGATACCAATAAAGAATTCTGTTTCATCAGATTTAATAGCATGAATCCTGTTCTGCACTGTGAAGTGACTTTTATTGGTTTGATGAAATTGACAGCCAATCCTTCAAATGTCACTTAAGAGGATGGAAAAAGTTCTCTAAGACCATGAAGTTAGGGACTATAAAAGAGAGTCAGCTGTCTTATATAGGAACAGAAAAAACTGATATTGTAACTTTTTGTGCAAAAGTATCTTATTTTAGAGAAGGTGAAGCGAAAGAAATAAGTGTGGTGTGGATGCACTCAGCTGATGTTCCAAGGTCAAAAGGAAAAACCTCTTCCTGTGTTTTCACAGTGTAAAAAAGCAGCTAAATTTTCGCCTATGTGTATGTGGTGCTGTTATCAAATCTGGTGGAAGTCCATGCTTTAGTTTTAAATTTGGTGCAGTTTGTTATTATGATTTAGGTATTATTATTATTAATGTTTAATAATGTTGTTACCAAAACATTGTGTACAATGATGGTTTTGATTTATTTCATGAGCTGATTTATTTTATTAGCTTTACTGCTCATTGCTGCACAAAGACTAATTTATGTTGTAAAATAAAACTTAAAAATAATTGTTTGAAATAACCTTTGTTTAATCTTTATTTAATAGTGTTTATTTATTATTCAATTTTGTTCAATCTTCATTTAATTTTATTGCCAAGTCTCAGACTGTGTGTACAACTTTAAAATCGGATTTTGATTTCTACTTTTAAAGTCTCCAATTCTAATTCCCATACAATTCATACTGCAGTAAATTTTATGCATTTAGTTCTGGAAAACAGAAATGTGAGTTACCAACAAGACACTAAATCTGGTTTGGCATGCTTCCATGGACTTAGTATTGAAAGTGCATTTAATCATATGCATATTATTATGACAGAATGTAGAGCATTCATGAACATTGATACAGTTGTTGGGTAGATTATGAACTATCATTTTCATTAAACAAAAATACATGGGAAGTTTCAGGATCAAAAAATGCCTCTCAGAACCCTGTTGGTAAAGATTTTTAGGATTATTTTTTGAACTGCTAGACAGCTTATCAGAATTCGTTACATTCCATGAAGTACTGTTTAGTACTTATATATTATTGCAACCACCTTAGTAAAAGTCACCAAATTTTCAGTGTGCCTATCTCTGGCAACTTTGCCCATAACCCTTTTTTCTGGCAGCTGTGCTTATAACAATGCTTCAAGTAACTTCAACATTTATATATGCATTCTTTTTGTTGTGTTCCAAGCTGCAGTGTTTTTATAGAAAAAAACATGAAATTTGTTTACCTTAAACTCAGTTTTAAGCTGTGGAATTTGCCAGCAGTGGAAGCAACTGTTAAATTTTTTCCCGGAATACAATATTTCACCACCAGATCTCTAAAGGGAACAGTGATGAGATGTATTTCGTAGATTGGCAATGCTGAATTTGTGCTGTGATGTTTTTTAAGCAAAAACAGATGCTGTGTGCATGGGGAGAACCGCACAAAAGATTACAGAAAAAAATTGGTGAAAGATGTAACTGCTTTGTTTTTTTTTATGTATCACACAACCCTTTATTAATACTAAAATTTTGAATTAAATTGTGAAGTATATTCATTTTGTAATAGTGATGACGTTTTCCAGCTTTTTCTTCATCTGTAAAAACTGCCATATAACGCCAGGTTGCATTGATACTTAAGTACCCTCTGTTCTTACTGGCAGTTCCTCATGTCCAGTACCTGTTAAATTGCATATTTCATATTCTAATCTGCTACTTGAAAGGGATAAGTGAAAAATTAATGTATACATCAAAATGTCTCGCTGATCATGCTGAACTTTTGGTTGTTAGCAAAGGAAAATATAAACGCATAAATTCCTAGAACTGAACCCACCCTTGAAAAAGAAACTGAATTTAATATATATTAATTTGGAGAACATGGAAAGTAAATAAATTCATAAAATGATGTAGTTAAACACAGATTAACGTTTAATAAATTCTGCTTGCTTCATCAATGAACATATAATTACACCTGTTATGAATCCTCAGTTGGTACAATGTAATAAGATGCAGACAAAATTTTACTATTTCAAGGCCGTTTGACTGAACTACCCCCCCCCCGAAAAAATAATAATAATGATGATGATCTTCTGTAATTTTAACAAATTGGATTCAAAAGATTCCTGTTGCCAAAAACAATAATACAAAAGTATACAAATTAAACATAAGTATTAAAAATATTTGAGTTACTTTCAAACTAAACATTTACATATTATGTATTTACGTTCACACCCCTTCCAGTAATGATTATTACGTTAGAAAGATTGGAAGAAGTAATGACACATATCATCAAAATAATAACAAAGTTAATGCATAAATAAAATATCAATTTTTGAAATGCTACGATGTCTTAAAAATTCCACCAGTTCGGGATTGTCTTAAAGCTGATTTGATTTTAGGTTGAGCCACAGTTCTTTTGATTTGAATTTCAATGGACGTAGGCGCATTGTTTATACAATTTGGAGTTGTAGTTTTCTGTTGT
Organism: Stegodyphus mimosarum; assembly: GCA_000611955.2. Classification (NCBI taxonomy): domain Eukaryota; kingdom Metazoa; phylum Arthropoda; class Arachnida; order Araneae; family Eresidae; genus Stegodyphus; species Stegodyphus mimosarum. The sequence continues at coordinate 44,765 of KK118061.1, read as the reverse complement.
TCAGGTATTTGTTGTGGTAGAACATGTGCAGGCTTCAATCTGTCTATGGATACATTTACTTCTATATTCTTTATCCTGAGTGTAAAACATTTTGGTGAACGATTGATAACCAAATACGGGCCTTCATATGGGGGTTCGAGTTGCTTCCGTACTCTGCCAATGCAAAAAAAAAAAAAAACGTGAGAAGCTGATTCAAAATCTTTATGTAAAAATAATTTAGGGATACCTTTCTGTTCAGCTGAATTAATTCCACATTCTTTTGTAATTTATGTATAAAAGTTTCAGGTAGTGTATGACTTATTTTTTCTTCAAAGAAATCTCCAACAAGTTTAATATTTTCTCCATATACTATTTCCGTTATAGTATAGGTAGTATTGTTGTGGATTGCCATTTGTAGGCCTAAAAGAACCATTGGTAATGTTCCACTCCGAATTTTTTTATTATGGGCTCTTAAAGCAGCCTTTATTCATCTGTTGAGCCATTCTACCTTGCCATTGCACTGTACTGTGTGAAAGCTTAATGACACAGATTCTTGAAAGGGTTTGAAATATTTCAGATGAAAATTGAGTTCCTTGATCAGTTAATATATGCAAGGGTATTCGAAATCTTGTTATCCAATTGCTATAGAAAGCTTTCACTACAGTTTCTGATGAGATGTGTTAGAGCGGAGTAGCTTCCATCCAATTTGTGTATCTATCTCTACATATTAGATAGTAGGTGTTACCTATCTAAACATGTTAGGTAGTAGATGGTGGTAATGGACCAACAAGATCAGTGTGTACTTCCCAAAATCTTTCTGATGGCTTTTGATATTCGCCGATTATTAGTTTCGTATGCCAGGATATTTTAGATTTTTGACATGGAGTACAAGATTTCTCCCAGTGAGGAACATCTTTTTTGATACTTGACCAAATAAATTTAGAAGACATTAATTTTATTGTTGATTTGATTCCAAGATGGGATAATCCATGAAATTGTTGAAATATTTTCATGCAATAACTTTTGGGTATATAGGGTCTAACATGCTATGTTAAAGTAGCACACCATAATTTTTTTCCAGATGAAAGGCAGATTTTTGCAATGTCTTAAATTCTAAATCTCGCTCTTGTTCTTCGGCAATTTCATCATAATTAAATAAGGCGATTTCTTTGATTGTGGATAATGTACCCGCTACGACGTTATTCTCTCCTGTAATGTGCCTAATATCTGTTGTAAATTCTGAAATGTATTGGAGTTGCCTAATTTTAGAGATGTTCTATTTGGGGAAAATGCATAGATTAAGGGTTTTTGGTCAGTATATGCTACGAATTTTCGTTCTTCTAACAAATGTTTGAAATGTTTAATGGAAAGATAAATTGCGAGACGTTCACGATCATATGTACTGTATATGTGCTATGTAGCATTAAGTTTCTGGAGAAAAAAAATCCGATTGGTTTCCAACTACCATTTTCGAATGATTGTAAAACTAAACCGACTGCTGAATCTGAAGCATCTGTGCGCAGTGAAAGAGATAAGTCTGGGTCGGAGTGAGAGAGAAGAGCAACATTTGCTATAGCTTGTTTACATTTTTAAAATTTCTCAATGGCCTCATCTGTCTGTTCAAGTTATTTTCCGATTATCTCTTTTCTTTGCAACTTTTAGGTAGCTGTGTAAAACAGCTTGAGTACTCCCAGTGTTTTTCAAAAAACAATGTTAGAAATTAACCATTCCGAGAAAGGTTTGTAGCTGATGAACAATGTCAGGCAATTAAATATTAAGAATAGCTTTAACCTTGTCTGGAAGAGGTTTTGATCCCTCATCTGTAATTAGAAAGCCTAAAAATTCCAATTCATTAACTCCAAAAACAGATTTAGAAATATTAAGTCTCAATTCACATTTTTGCAGTCTATCAAAAACTAATTTTAAATGCTTTTTGTATTCCCCTTCATTATTTGATGCAATCAAAACATCATCAAAGTATGGAAAAACAAAATTTAAACCTCTAAATACCTCATTAATAAACCTCTGAAAGGTACAAGGTGCGTTATGCAACCCGAAACTCGTGATGTTAAATTCATGTATCCCGAAAGGAGTTATAATTGCAGTTTGTGGCTTATTAGCACTATTAGGTATCTGAAAATATGCTTTATGCAAATCAGTTTTAGAAAAAAGTCAAGTATTTTTTAAAATGTGTTTGAAATCTTCTAATCAGAGTATATGATAATGATCTGGTATTGTTTGTGCATTTAAACGTCGATGATCCCCGCATGGTCGGAAGGAACTATCTCTCTCTGAAACCATATGAAGAGGACTGGCTCATTGTGATTCAGAGGGATGAATAATATCATTTTGTAACATATATTGAAATTCTGTTTTTCTATTTGTAATTGCTTGGAATCCAATTGTTTAGCTCTGGTATAAACAGATTGTCCTCCAGTTGTGATATAATTCTCAACATCATGCTTAAATTTTGATACTGATAAATTTCGTTTTTCCTAAATCTGGCTATTGTTGTAACAAATGAGCATATTTAGAATTTTTATCTAGAGTACTAATAGCATGATCAAAAAACACTGTTGTTATATTACTTCGAACAGATAGGTTAGTTGTTCCACCAATTAATTGCTTATTATGAATATCAACTGAAAGGTTAAATTTATTTAGAAAATCAGCTCCTGTAATAGCTTTATCAACGTTAGCTAATATAAACGGAAACTGAAATTCTCTTCCAAGTTCTAAATTTAAAGCTAAAATTTTAATCCATAAGTAGGCATTTATGTTCCATTCGCTGCATATAATTTAAAATCATGTGCCTTTGTATTATGATTAGTCGCAGGAATGAGACTTGCGGCTGTCGCTGATACCAGCAACAGTAGTAGCCGCTAATCGTCTTGCTCTGTGGAGTTTTCCGAATTCTCTCGCAAAGCACATGGCGAATAACATTTCTCAGGTCGGCAATGATTGCCGAATTTAAAATGAGAAGAAAAAAAAAATATTTGCCTTTTGTATTAAATCTCCTTTTCAAACGGCTACGACTTCGAGATGTATTCCGGTAATGATATTTAAATCTTGGTCTAGAACAATCATTTATTTGCATTGAATCAATTTTTGTTTTAAGGCAGCTATTCTTGCAAATAAAGTATCATTAATGTTTGCTGAAAGAGCATAAATTTCTTTTCCAGATTTCATCTCATGAATTTTGTCAGCCGCTGTGGCCAATTTTTCTAAATTTCCTTCACTGACAAGTCTTTATAAAATCGGGCATCTTACCCAACCATAAAGATTCTAGCACTTGTTCTGGAAAATCGTCTGTGCCTAGATTTTTCATTTGCTGCAAAAGTTGACTTGGTTTATAATCTTCAGAGTCTTATCCAGTAACCAGATGCTGAATTTGCTTATTTTCACTTTCTTTGAACAGATTTAAAAGTCTTTTTTTCACCATAGAATATTTATTAGCCTTAGTGTCTTTAAGTCTCATATATTTTCAACATTCTTTGGTTCAAGCTGAGATATCAAATAATTGAATGTAATCTCTTCAGTCGTGATTTTATTTATTTGAAATTGGGCTTCCACTTGGAAATACCAAATGTCGGGTTTCTCATGCCAAAATGGCGGAATTTTATTGCTTACTTTATTCGCTTCGGCATCTATTAACATAGTTGCTTCTGTTATGTTTTCTGTAGTCATTGTTAACAAACAAGTCGTGGGTCACCAAATATAATTACACTTGTTATGAATCCTTAGTTGATACAATGTAATAAGATGCAGACAAAATTTTACTATTTAAAGGATTTTTGACAAAAAATAAAAAGATTACCATATCAACACTGAATATAATTTTATTCACCAACTCAGTAGTCAAAAACTGATCTTATTCTATTTTAACAAATTGGATTCCAAAGTACTGTATAATACAGTAATATACAAATTAAACATTTAAATTTTATGCCATTACAAACTTATTTGGAAGTATGTGCATATGCATCACATTCATGTTGTGAATTTTTTGAAATTATGTCAAAGTGTTTTACTTTATGGAAGGTTTTTGCTATTTTTGAAATGCTTTCACAGTCACGCCTGTGATAGTCACTTTAGCAGATTTGATAATTGAACTGATTTAAGTGTTCAAAATATTACTGGGACAGCTTGTTTACCTGAAGGTGAGAGATATATGTATATTTTAAAATGTGGGAGTAATTTAACTTATAAATGAAAACAGATTAGGCTAGTGATGTAACCTAGGCCCCTCCAAAAATTTTTGTGACTGTTTTAGAATCATTGTACAGAACATTTTAGAATCGAATTTTCATTGTATTATTCATGTAAAATGCAGAAAAAAAGTTTAAGCGTACATAAAGTCATAAATGTTTATTTATTTGAAATAAATCATCCGTGTCATTTTGAAGATATGAAATTATTACATGATTTGATATTTCTCGTGTTATTTCTACTTACACGAACACATTAAATCAGGAATGGGAGAAACAACTGATCATATTGTAATGGATTAGCATTTCAGATAAAGCTGCTGTTTATGTCTCAGCTGCAAAATAATAAGGCATATGACAGTCCAAATTATACAAAATAATTCAATCTAGGAAGTGCATCTGATTTTAGTCATGTTAAAAATCTACAGTTATTAAGAAAAAAATTATGAAAAAATTCACAATTTTTAAAGTCGACAAATCGAGTTTTGAAAATTTGAGAATCCTTCCTGCTTTACATCTTGATTGATTTATAACTGAATAAAGAGTTGAAAACTAATATAAGTAATTTCAAGTAAGTATTGAACTTCTGTATAAGTATATGGTGAAGGAATCTCTTCTAAAATGGAACCATGTTTATTTGATAGAAATTAAAATTTGCCCTAAGAATTTATTCATTCATGAACTTAAATGTTTTTCTTCAATGATCAGATCTCAGATAAGAATCCTACTGCAGTTTTCCAATTGAACAAAACAAGTATAAAATTGGATTTTCCCAGCCTATTATCAATATCCAAACCCAAAACACTTTCAGATTTATTCATAAGCTAACTTTTCAATTTGGACATCTCTCTTGCATTAAAGAATCAAGCTTTTATTATTAAATAGGTCTTTTTAAATTGTTTTTATCAATGTAATGTACATGACTATGATGCTGACATCCACCAGTGGTTGGGTGAATAAGACCAGTTGTGATTGCTAACACCTGCCAGTAGCTGAGTGGATAAGACTGCTAAGTACTGGTAGTTCAGCCTGGGTTCACAGCGAGTTGGGTGAGATGGCTACATAAGTATTTTTATTGTTCACCCATGTGTATGAATTTAAGCCACTTTGTGAGCCTGAGAAATTTTCAGAAAGGCATCCCTTCCCTTACAAAGATAATGCTCATATGCTGTGCCAAGTTCAACAAAACAAAATATTGTTACATTTTATGTTTTAGCAGTGAATTACAAGTAAGTTTAAGCTTTTGAGATATAATCTAGTATTACTTTTTTACTTGTAGCTCCTAATCAAGAAGTGAAATTAAGTGACCTTCTTCACCTGAAGGTTTCGCATCATTGATTTAATTTATCATGATCTTGATTTTTAAGCATTTTTTTTTTAAATTTGAATTTCTTTTAATTGTCACTTATTACACTGTGTTTGGTATTAAAACATAGTCAGTTAAAAAACTGAAAGTGAAACCTAGTATAGAGAAAAGGTGTGTTTTATTTTTTTTGGGGGGGGGAGGGCGTTGTGTGTAAGGAAAAAAAATTTTTTTTTTTGCTTTTGAATATATACTATAATCATTTTGCAAATTGAATTTTGAAAGCTTTTTTGCATTTAGTTTCAAAAAGCATTTTGTGAATTTTCTTGTTTTTGTATTATGTGTTTGTTTTTCTGTCCAAATTCTTTTGCCTAAAATACTTTTTTTCTATAGGTGACACTCCCTTCTATGCAGAATCTTTAGTTGGAACTTATGGCAAGATAATGGATCACAAAAATTCGTTGAGTTTTCCTGATGATGTTGAAATATCGCCTGAAGCAAAAAATCTTATTTGTTCCTTTCTTACAGAGAGAACACAGCGTCTAGGTCGAAATGGTGTAGAAGAAATCAAAAGACACCCATTTTTTGATAATGATCAGTGGACATTTGAAAATATTCGAGACTGTTAGTACCTTTATCCGAGTTGAAGTCGCAAATTTCTTTTTTAATCAAAATTGCTATTTGAATAAGGTGTTTTGAGTTTTCATAAAAATCGAAGACTAGGTTTTATATTCATATTTGAATGTGGACTTATATTTCTTATACTAACGGGGGGCCCACTAACAGCTTTGTAGTTGCTGTATATTTCTTATACTAACGGGGGGGCCCACTAACAGCTTTGTAGTTGCTGTTTTCACCCAGACATTGCATAATGGTAGAGTGAATATGAAGTGAGAGTGCATGCCTTTCAAAAATAAACACGAATATAGAGATTAGAGTTTTAAGTAATGCACTGTATTTAAAATTTCCGTGATTCCTTGAGTTTGCTAATGCCCGTGTGAAATCCTAGTACTACAAACTTAGTTCGAAACGTGCAGCTGACAGTGCTGCTTTTTTCAATATCAGTAATCATTTTAACCTTGTTTTTATATTGAAAATTAATTTATGAAATGTATTTTTAAGCAATGGAGATTGGTGTAATAAAAATGTCATATAAAAAGTTTTTTAACTTAATGTAATTTATCTCAGATTAATTTACAGTTGATAATAAGATCTTTAGTAAGAAAGTGTTCAAAATATAAAATATTTTGGCATCAGGCCCTCTGGATAAATAATTGCATGTCCTACATTTTTTCCAACAGGATACTTCAAATTCCATGCTCATGAGTATTCACAAATATATCTTCCCTATAGTATCCTAAACATTGAATTGATCCTAATCTTTCTGTAGCATGTATTCATGTTTCACAAAACAAATGCCACTATTAAAAATAATGAACCAAATTTTTGAAAATTTTAAGCCTTGATATAAATCTGCATGCTATGAAAAAAGTTAAGAATGAACAAAAATATTCACATAAACTTCCAATTTGCCAAACTTCCAAGCGCAAGTGAAATAAATGAAAATGGAAAGGGAATAGGAATCTTATCTAAGAAAAGCAGCTGATAGTAATATTATATCAAAAATAATAAAAACTTTTTAATCAGGCTTTATGTTATGATGTACTTTAGGTAATATTACTTTATAAAAAGTAAATTTTTTGCATATGTCTCTTGGAACTTTCTTTGGAAAAAGAAAAGAAAGAATGAATATTAACAAAGTCATTGTTGCTGGCTTAAAGAATTAAACTGTGTGCTGCTATAGCTTTGCCCTGGCATTTTGCTGCAACATTGTGTGGGAGTTTGACAAGAAATTTAAATATGAATGTCACTTAGAATTCCAGTCTCTATTTTCTGAGAGGTATGGACTCTTTTTACTTACATATTTACAGATCTGCTAAAATTACGGAAAGTTTAGGTAAAATATGCGAGTACAGTGGTGTGTAACACTGTCTGTAAAAAATTTCTCTGTATATTTTTTTGTATAGCAGGTCTGCAGTTAAGGCTGTATTTTTTGGGAGGTGGTTCCATTTATAAAAATGGGACTTCTATAAAACAGTTTAATTTTTTACATAATAGAAATACCTGATTCATATTCAAACCTTTGGAAAAAGAACCTTTATTTTTCAAATAAAATTGGTATAATTTATTTAATTTTCAGTTCTAAGCATTGCAATGTATAGAATTAATCTCTTTGTACATAAATGTTATATACAAAACATTATATATACATCCTTCGAAATGACACCCTGGTATTTGTATTCTGAAGGCAGGCTGTAAGCATTGCACATATAAACAGGTTTTGTGATTTTACTATGTAATGTTTATTTGCGCCAAATACTTAAAAAATATATAGGAATTAAATGCTTAATTAAAGACAATGAAAACATTCAAGTAAATTTGAAAAACTGTAATTGCCAGAATTTTCTTGTTTAAACTTCTTTTAGCGAATATACTATTAATTTCTGTTATTTCAGTGGCTACAGAATCTCACATTTCTCTTTAAAAACCTGCCTCAAAATTGTTACCATAGACCACAAAGTTGAGATTTGATTATTTTCTTTTTTCCAGTGAAGGAATGATGAATTAAATTTACATTATTAAATACTATTTTTATTTTATTTGTTATTATCATTACAAGAAACTGGGTTATTATTATCATACTAGTTTGTTAGGAGCTTTCCTTCTGTGAAAATATAAATTAGTTCATGTTCTTTGCAGTTTTAATTTTTCAGATAGTTATAACTTCCTTTAAATAATTTGCGATACATTCTGATTAGTCACACCCCTTGAAAAGTATTCATGAAGCAATGTGCTGTGGTGGCAAAATAGGCAACCCATAACTTTGCCAAAAGGCATTTGTGTGGCAACCAAGGTATGCAATGAACATGGATTCCCACCTTCGAATTTGATGATTATTAGCATCTGTTTTTGTTGCTTTGTGTGAGTTTTTGTTTAATAAAACCATCTGGCAAACACCATTCATAATCGGATTTTACTGTTTGCTCTCTGACAAAAACGAGTGTTTTGAATTTCTTCAGAAGTATTGCATTTAGCCTAGCAGTACAGAATGCAAAAATTTGCATTCCATGAAGGTATAGTACTTGAATGAATTGTATGGATCAAAATTTGTGCTCTGGTGCCAAATATGTTCAACTCTGTTTTTTTTAAAACAAAATCAGATCACTATGTACATGGGGAGAACAACAGTACACACACACACACACACACACAGAAATGAGAATTTATCAGAAAGGGAAGTGTTTTGGCATAGATATTTCTTGCTTTTAAAATTTTATTGATCTGTTCTTTTACGGAATTTTTTGTGTGCCAGTGTTTTCAAAACGGCTGTTGTCTATTCGCATAATCAAGTTGGCAACTTTTCTAAGAGGGGTGTGAATAATCAGAAAGTACCTATTTTTATAGTGTGCGACAGAAATGTGAGAAATAGTAATTGGTAATGTGAGGCACAGAAGTGTGAGAGGTAATAGCTGTCGTAATTGGCCCAACTGCTACGGGTTCTCCATAGTTTCTGTGGAAATTCCTTAAAAACTAGGAGCTACGGAAAATATTAAAAAAAACTATGGATTTTACTGAAAGGAAACAACATACTCATCCAATGATTGGGAAAATGCTTGTAACAATCTTGTATCACATGTTAGGTTGATTGTTTTGAGGAATAACCAGTTGTGGATCTGTAAATTCCGACCCTTATCTTTCCAATCAAGGATCCTGCAGTGAATAGCTCATGTACCTTGCAGGTCCTGTATACCAAGCATAGTTGCCCCTTCCCGCCCAAAAAAATTACCCCAAGTTGAATGAAAAAAATATAAGGGGGGACTTAATTTCATTTGTTTTTGTTCAAATAGTATTGTTGATTTTTTTTCCAGCCTGAAGTTTTGTGCATAATGATTAAAATCTCTAGAATGGTTGTGTTGAAAGAATTTTGGAGGGAGCCTGATGTAGGAGGAAGTAAATTGAGGTTTGGCTTCAGGTAGCTAAAAAGAAATGTATATATTTTTTTTTCAGTGTATAATTAATGATAGAAATTGCTTTTTGATGATCATGAATGAGCTTATGATCCAATTATCTGTCGCAGAGGGTCAAACGAACCAGCTCGCATTAGAAATTTACAACTGACAGATATCGCACATATTTGTAAAGAATTCATTCATTGCTTAATCTTGCAACTGCCTAAAGGTTAAATAAGTGTTTTGGAAGTTTAATTTTCTTTTAATGTTAAAATTATAGTTAAACATGTAATTTATATATTTTTTTTTGTACCAGTATTCTGTAAACTGAAATTAAAATGCTACTCAAGCCAGACACCTATTGATGCTCTTTCAAGGTACAGAAATTATGATTTAAGTATTAATTAATTTTGTTTTCTGAATATCATTTATTATATATCCATATTGAAGTATGAGGTCCCAGACTACTGCAAGTGATTAAAATGTGTACTCCAGATAACCTGCATTATAGCTACATTTAGTGGTGAACACTTTGATATTTTTGCAGCTACAGTAGTCAGACAACACCAGACCAACCTGTATGTTTTGAGAGAAATTCCATTAAATAATTCTAAGAGACTAAAATTTTTAATGCGTTAAGACAATGTAAACGTAGATATTCCCATTATTTTGTTTTGAGCCCAAATTCACAAAACGTCTTGAAATATTCATATTTTTCTGGAAAAAATGCAGACAGCTGTATTTATCTTATAATTCACAGTTTAAATTAATTCTGAGTCACTGTAGGGGTGGGCAGTTAAAGAAATGTAAAAATACTCTACCTAGCAAAGAAAATGCAATACCATCAAGGGGTGAATGTGATGGAAATTGGCAGACAGAGGATGCATATGTAAATAACTGATTTTAATTAAGGGGAAGATATGCAATACAGCAACTCAGTATACAGAATGATAAGTAGGAAGTAGGACTACTTCCTGCAGCAATAAAGAAGCAATGCTTTGAAGTACAGATGAATTCAGCATGCTGAAAGCATCTTGAGAGTTGAAAGACCTTATGTTTTCAAACATCCTCCTGTGTTAATTCTCTGATTGAGGGTGAGGTAGATCAAGCAGCCAATGGCAAATCGTACACCACAAATGATTGGCATAAGATCAGATCTCAGTGGTGTAAGATTAGATCTCTGTGGCTAAGGAAGCATCTGCAGGCTTTGCAGGGCTTGGTGCTTATCATTGCCATGTGAGGTTGGATGTTATCTTGCTAGCAAATAGCATGGCACAGCTCCTGAATCTGGAGTAGTACAACTGGCTGCAGCTTTTTGCCCACATATCATCATGCCATTATTATTGGAGATTACCAGCTGTCTATGGCACATTGTCAAGCAGTATGCCATTAAGCACTTGAAACAAGATTGGATCTGTCCCCATGTCACCTCCAGAAGCTGTCACTGCTGAAGCAGGAGTGACCCTGTTGTGTGCTATTACTTACCATTCACTTCTCCAGGGGTCTATGACCTGACACCATTGCAGTCACTGACATCAGTGGCAGTCTTTGTAAAGCATGGCACAACTGCCATACCATTTCTGATAAATTATCTGGAAATTGTTCTTGCTTATATTGTTATTGCTTGTTAACCCATCTAATATTTCCACCCACTAACTGATCATAAGATGGATTTGTACTTATCATTTATGTAAACCATTCAGCTGTTTAATCCTTGTAATTTGCATAATTACACAGCCAGATCTTCATGTTATTGCATTTTCTCGGTCCCTATAATGATGATTCTCTTTCGATAAAGATGTTTGAAGATGGATTTCTTTATTGCAGATTTTTCTGTTTACCGGCTCTGTATGATGAGCTCAAAAAAAGTGTTGTAAGTTCTAAATTAATAGATAATATGAAAGATTAAATAGAAATGAAGGAAATTTAGTTTGAAAAATGGAGCTGAAATGCAGAGAACATTTTTTAATTGCAAAAATTGGATGTTTTTGATTCACACAATACAAGCAATATGAATTTCATGGTACAGTCAGCAGGGGGAGGCATAATTTCTGACAATGAATTGATTGTGTAACATAAATGAGATGCTATAAAAGTGGTTAAAAATGTAACATGTTTTGCATTAACTGCATTTACCATATTCAGTCCGGTGATAAATTTGGAAACCAAATAATTGTAATTTGTGTACCAGATGCAAATCGGATGTAGCAACAGTTTTAGGCAAACTAATGTATGTAAAGCATAAAATATTTAATAACTGAACATCAAAGTATGGTTGTAATTTGATGTAGTGTTAAGGATGCATTTTTGGTGAAGCAGTGAAAGCTTTTGTTTTGTTTGGGGAAGCCCTGCAGCTTTGCAGTGAAAGCTATTTTGCAGATAATTGCTAATCAAGAAGTGCATAATACAATTGTTTTATATTTTCTTGACTACGGTTGTTAACTTCCTGTAGCCAAGTAGCAGGGTTATAAATGTAAATGGATTTTTTGCTGACACTGTGTTATTTTGTGGCTTTCGAAAATTTTAAAATACTGCTAAATTTTGTATGAAATTTACCTTCTCATCTGTATACTAGATATTTAAGGGATTTTCTTTTTCTAAGCTGTTAATAGGGGTTCTATTTAATTTGTAAAATCAGCTATATTTTTCCAAAATTGATTTTAGAATCCAAGTCTGGAAATACATAGTAGAGAATTTGGCTTCAGTTCAGTTTGGACTGGTTTTAGATTACCTATTAGTTCAAAAGTGCTAATCAAATCACATTAAATAATTTTACATTTTAAATAACGAATTTAAAGAAAGGAGAGGGAATTTTATTAAAGATAGTTTTTTATATTTTAAGATAATTAAATGTTTATTATGCTGCTAAAAACCGAATATAATTCGGTCTGGAGAAGCTTGAAGGCAGACTTTGTGCTGCCTTAGTAAATAACAGCTGTGCCTGCATTTGCTTATTAAGTAGCCATGGCTTACCACAACTTAAGGTAAATTTTTAAAGTAAATGTTCCGTAGATAGTAAAAACTGGCACCAAATGAGAAGGGACAATAATGAATACACTAACATGTAAAAATTTAAGGACAGGACAAAATTTCGTATATGGCTTTGCAGTTTTTCAGTTTAGAACTAAAGTTGCCATAATATCTCTGAGACATAAAAGTACGATAGAACTGAACTACACATATGAAGAAATGGATCCAACTAATGCAAAAAATGGATTTCAAGCACAGTTAGATAGTAGAGAGAAACTTCCCTGTAACAGATGGCAAAAATGAAAAATGCAGTTCTTAATTGCAGATGTGATCATTCTTTGATTCAGGGTGCGTACTGTTTGTTCATACTTGCTGATGAGTTCGTGAAGCATTCTGGTGCATCCCTGTTTTAGTGCTGATTGCAGTTCTGGAATTGTTTTTGGTGGCTGGTAATGTGCTGAAATACATCTTGTTAACGTTTCTATCAAGTGTTAGGCCCCACCAGTGGTTGAGTGGTTAAGACCTAGTTTGCAACCTAGTTTGGTTTCGATTCTAAGGGGAATGGCCTAACTGCATGGTTGGTTTTTATGTTTTTCCCTATGTTTACCCTGAATATGAGCCAGTTTTCCTCAGAAAATCCTCCTGAAAGGCATCCCTCCTCTTCAATAGATAGCCATTGTAGCTTTGCCATGTGAAACTCACCCAACCTAACCTAACCCTCAGGTGTTAGATTGGTTTTAGATTAGAGGCCTATATGGCAAGTATCTTCACTCTCCAACAGATGTGCTGGTGCACAGTGGGGTGTAGTGTTGCTTTTATAAAGAATTCAGAACACCCAGAAGGGAACGAAGAAGAAAACTTCGTAGAGTAGTGCTCACCAATGACTGAACCTTCCTGAAAAATGTGGAGCCGCCGAATATGATAGCTCCCCAAATGAGTACGCAGCCACCTCTAAACCTGTGTCTTTCAATAATATTGGAAATGTGTTTGCATGTTGCGTGCTTTATTCAATTGTGTTTAGACATCCAGAAATGCTAAGACTAAACTGACTCTGATCTATGAAGAATTCTCAGACTTACTGAATTTTTCTTATGTTCCCAGTACCTTCGAAAAATTGTCTTTGATAACTTATCATCAATGGGATGCATTTCTCTGCCAAAATTTTCCTTTGCCAAACAAATGCTTGGCAGTCAGTGAAAACCCATGTGTAGTGTCCATGTTAAAATGTCCTTCAGATTACAAGTGTAGCAGTTTCACCCATTGTCTACTCTTGATGTTAGTAGGACACTAGGCATCTAATGTGATTTCTTGGGGATGACCATTACTAAACTTTTGAAGGCTCTTCCTGTCATTCAAAATGCTGTGGGAGTTCTTCATGCAGAGCCTTGTGTTATTCCAAACTTCTGAATCATATTTTAATCTCCTCCTAACTTTCCAATGATTCATCCTTAAATGAAGTCATCCAGATGTTGGCTGTGGGATTGTTTGTTTAACATATACTATGACAGCAACTGGATGTTAGTCAAATGGATGTGCAGTATGCAACAGTTTCTATTGCCATGTCGAATGTACTCTGCCTTGCTTATACCCTTCGTATATGCTCACAGTGTGTTGTGCCATTTTTATATGCGTGCTTGCAGTACCAAATTTTAATTTCTTCAGAATAACTGATCACCTGGTTAGTCTTTCAGTTGGTTTAGCTGTTTTATTAAATTTTTGAAAAGCATGAGCTCAAATCCTGTAGATGTGGATGTTTGTAAGTGTATAGTATATAGTAAACATGTGAGCATTTGAAATACTGGTCAGCTGAAAGTCCTCTTGAAAGGTTTTGTTGTAAGGAAAAAGTGTTGAAGACCTTAGAATCTGACCCCCGAGGCATTTTTATCACAACTCGGCCAGAGCTGTACTTGTAGTGCACTGGAACTATATATGTGTAACCAATGGTTGAAATACTGGTGCCCTTCAAACTTCATCTTTTGTCTCATTTTATTAATTTTTTCATTTTGTCGTAAATTTTTTTGCATCAGTATGCCAAAAATATAGCTGGTTCAGTTATCTAATGGTTTATCATCAGCACAAGTGTATATGCTTGATGTAGATTGTTTTAGTGCTTTTATGTTGGTTAGAAGGAAATGCATTTTAATTTCTGTTAGTGACTTTTGAAATTGCATGATTATTGTATAGTACAGCATTTTTGCTCTACTGTATTAGCTTTTCTGGTTTAAGGTAAAACTTTGGAATCCCCTGTTGCATGATGTAGCATGCAATGCACTTTATTAGTTTAATTAATGTTGATAATGTCATAATGTGTCAAGTTTAATTTACACTCATTTATGTTATCTAAACATTGCATTTTCAGAATTTTTGAGAAAGAAAGCCTCAGCCTTGTCTTAAGTATTGATCCTAGACAAAGTTTTTCAAAGTAATGTGGAAATTTTCATGAAAGCAGTCTACTTTTTTTGGTAGTGGGTTCAATAAACACAAATTCTGACATTGTATGCCACATGTAGTGCAAAATTTGCTATTTATGAAATATTCATTGCAGTTTAATTAATTAAATATGAATCATTTTATGCATTTACATGCAAAGATGTGTAATAAATATGTTCACTGGGCAAGAAGTAGGTAATAACTGCCAATTCACTGAATGTGTCATAATTATTAGCTTAGCTGAAATAAGTGACTTTTATTTCATGGTTTCTCCTTAAACCTGTTAGAAAAGTATTGAAAGTGGCTTAACAGTCAGCATTAAAGTGATTGCAAGTTTGTAAATTTGTTCTTTAATTTCTTTTGAGTTTTGTTATTAGACTTTATTATGCATGTGGGCTGTAGTTTGTTTAATTTGCTTGTCTTGAAACCTCCCATTAATGGTACCCAATTTTTTTTCATATAATTTTCACCATAATTTGGGAAACTTTCTGTAAGGTCTAGAATAAACATGTCTAGGATGAATATTTAAGGAATAAGATCCTATCACCATCTATGTTGGCCTATTCTAAGACCTATTTTCCATAGGACTGTATCCACATATATCCATTATTGTAACTGTTTAACAATTAACAAAACCACATTATGAACTTTTATATTAGTTTGCTATATTTGGATTAAAAAAAAAACAATTACACTAGAACATTGTGTTGTCATATGGTAGAATACAGTGATCTGTTTTTCTTGATAATTAGGTGTTCCACCAGTTGTCCCTGAACTTGCTAGTGATGATGATACAAGCAATTTTGATGAAATTGAAAAAGAAGATAACACTGAAGAAAACTTTCCTGCATCTAAAGCCTTTGCTGGGAATCATTTACCTTTTATTGGATTCACATATTCTAGTGATTATCAGTATGTACAAAATTAATGAGTATTAAGTGAAAATTTATAACACCCTGCTCAGTACTGTAGAGATTTATAGCACACAGAACATATGTTGTATAGAGTAATTTTAATCGAAATTACATTCTTATTTATTTGCGTGTGTGTGTATATAGATAGATAGTCTGTTAATATTCTTGGTGAAAATCTATGTTGTTTGTATTTTAGAAATGTAATTTTTCTTAACTTTTAACGCAGTTAACATAGATTTCCTCTTCCAGGTTAATGTCTCGAGGGTTATGTGCTGATAATAAACGTGATGAAGTTAGTAAATATATCATTAATTTATCTTTAATAGATTATGAAAAATATGCTTGCAAATGTAAATTTTTTTGAAAATTGAGAACTAATTCTTTACTTTTTGCTTTGTATGTTTTTTGGAATGAATGCTATCTGCTGTCTTTTGCTCCTCAGACAGATAAGGTAATAAATTTTTTGTCTCTTTTCCTTTTATAAATTTGTATGTAGAGTTTATGTGATCAAATTAATGTTTTACTTTTTGTTAGTGCACTATTTTGTATATAGTAGTAGAAATATACTCAATTAACTTGCAGTTAATGGCACTAACAGCTGGTATCATCATGAAATGGGGTTATTTAATACCATATAAGTTTCAAAAGTGACCTTAAATGGAAAAATACACTGGTTATCATAAATTAAGGAAAAATGACAAAAATAGTGATAACTTCCTCAAAAATGAGCAGAACCGTGTAAAATTTGAATATGTTGCCAAGTAAGACTAGCTGAGTAAAACTGCAATATGCAAATTAGTGGGGCTGCACTCGGAATACCTCATCTGCGATGAGCATAAAAGTCCATATTTGAGAGCAAGCCCACATATTTATTTCACTGTGATAGTGACATCAGAAATCTGAGAAGCCAATTCGTAACAATGACCTTCAGGCATCATTTGCCTGCAGAACTATGATGAACAAGATGATGCAGAACTGTGATGGAGACAGGAGAGTGTCAAACAGAAGTGGCCAGATGGCTAAATGTGAGTTTTTCTGTGGTTCATAGACTTTGGAGGCAATTTCAAAACGCAGATTTGGCATCTAGGAGGTTCACCCAAGGACGTCCAACTGCTACAATGAGTGACAGTGACCGATATTTGACATTATGGGCATGCAGGAATAGAACCGCTTCTCCGACTCCTCTTAAATCCTCCCTTGCTGCAGCCACCAGAAGGTAGCTGTCAACATCTACTCTGCGTAGAAGGCTTCACAAAGGTGGTCTGTGTGCGAGGCGATAAACCATTTGTATGCTGCTCGCATTACGCCATAGGAGGGACCGTTTGTAGTCGGCACAACAACATGTCCACTGGACACCTGATCAATGGAGGGCTGTTCTATTTACGGATGAGTCCAGGTTTAGTCGATAATAGGCATTATTTGATATGGAGAGAACCTGGAATCCGTTATCATCTGGTAAACATCCGTGAAAGAGATGCATACGGAAGAGGCAGTGTCTGTGTTTGGGTGGATGCACAGACCTCCGTGTCTTTCCATCGGGAACTATGATTGCTCAGGTTTATAGAAATGACATCCTTGATGCTTATGTGTGCCCATATGCCGGGGCAATAGGTGAAGCCTTCCTGTTACAGGATGACAATGCAAGACCACACAGGGCTCACATCGTAGATGATTATCTTCAACAGGAAACAATTATGCGCATGAAGTGGCCAGCTCGATCCCCGGACTTGAATCCTATGGAGCACATTTGGGATGCTTTAAGGAGACGTCTAGCTGCTCTCAATCCGCCCCCTCAGACCCTGGCCACTCTTGCAGTGCTTCGCAAGAGCAATGGCTGTCGCTTCCTATGGATCTGATAGACCACATAATTGAAAGCGTCACACACCGGTTATGTTCTGTGTAGATTCTAGAGGCGATCATATATATTCCATATTGAAGGTACTTTTCCTATAGCAAACTGACACCTTCGATTTGTTTATTTTATACATGTGCTATTTTCTATAGTACCATAATTGTCTGGTAATTTCTTTTTATGTTATTTGATACCTTACTATGTGTTGTATATTGTGGGTAAGTTTCATAACATTCTACATGTAACTTTTTCAGTTATCATGATTTCTGTGATTTTTTCTTAATTTATGATAAGCAATGTATATGATTACTAGTATTTCTTTAAAGGAGTTGTAATTATTTTAAAACC
The DNA here is from genome assembly GCA_000611955.2 of Stegodyphus mimosarum. NCBI lineage: Eukaryota > Metazoa > Arthropoda > Arachnida > Araneae > Eresidae > Stegodyphus > Stegodyphus mimosarum. The sequence goes on along the minus strand of KK118061.1, from coordinate 26,751 downwards.
GGATTATTATAAATTTACTTCACAAACTTTTGTACGATTCGCAAAACACAATCATTGAAGAATACTGTGTCATTTGCTGTAATTTTTCTTTTTCCTAAGTGGTATTCATGTAAACAGGACTTTGAAGGTTTAAAAAAGGCTTATGCAGAAAATACATACTTGCATATACATCTCTAATCCATAAAATCAGTAATTTCAGTTTGCTTAAATAGCTTTTATCTGAATTGTATTTGGCAGAGATAAATAAAAAGTTTGAACCCGTTTTGGAAGACTTATTTATAAAAATGTAACAACTGTTCAATTAATTTCTGAAGTCCACTGCCTTAGATAAAAAAAAAATGGAATATATGAATTATTCACAGAACTAGAATACTCAAATGAGATAGCTTAAATATTGGGGTATTCCAGTAATTTCTGATTGGTTTAGATGAGAGATCAAAATTGGCATTAGCTTCAAGCAGAAATGATGGATTGTTTGTGCTTGAATTTTAGTTAATAATTTTTGAAGCATTGGTTGATTGTGTAACATCCCAGAATCTGCAAATATTCTATAGTTTATTTACGTAAAGAAAACCTGAACCAATAATATAATGCTAAAGAAATGTTCTGATCTGAGTAAAGTGCACAGGAAATATTTTAAGAAACATTTTCAAAATAATTCCTTTATTAGCAGTAGAAGCATAATAACTGCATCATAGGATGGTTGCAGAATATTGTGATAAAAACTATTGCTGAAGTGTAGCTTCAATAGGGGGCAGCACTCAAGTAAATGCGACTGCTTTAGTGCAAGAATTCCTGGAAATTCAGGGTAATAATGAGATGACTAGCAAGGCCTTAATTTAAATCATTTGAGTTTCTCAATTAAGGCGTGCTTGTGGCTGCTGTTACATGTATGAGAGTGTCCTTTGAAACTATTCAGACAGTATGGACCAAGACTGTGAGGATTATGACACACCGGATTAACATCATGATCTTAGGGGTCCCCCCCCCATGTCTCTGTAAATGTGGTTTACATCACTCTGGCTTTTCAGGAAGCCATCGCTCTCAATGCTATTGCATTTATTTCACATTATATACTGATGTCTTTTGTTATTTTTGTCCCAAATTCTTTTGTAGCTCATTTAAGTAGTGCTGATGTTTCCAGTTTTTGGTATTTGTTACTTAAATTGGGGACTCTAATAGTTGTTTTCTCCTAATTCTTGAACTTATCCATAGGTGAGTATTTCTTTTTCTTTAGACATTTTTATTAAATATTTCTGCTGAAAGTTCATTTCTGGAAAAGATTTGTGGATGATTTTCTGTTCATAACTATCATTGGACAAGGCATAAATTTAAATTTTCTTTTGCTAATAATATTGAATCTGATAGATAATATCATCATCATTGTTGTACTTTTTATAGATACTTATTTTAGGCAAAAAATATTTTAGCCATTCAGGTAATTATTTCATAATAGCTTTAATTTAGTTTTTTCTAATAATAGGGTTTTAATGTAATTTCAAAAATACGTAAAGTACTTGTAGTTGAAATTTATAACATTACCTTTGAGATAAAATATTTATTGTTTATGCTCTAATGGCTTTTCTTTCTTTATTTTATAAAATCTTATTTTTTAGTGTGTTGATTCTCTGAAAAAAATAGAAAAATTGGAAGAAGAAGTGCACAAATTGAACAATATGAATGATGATTTGGAACGAAAATACAGGTATGAGGCTTATGATCAGGCATATTAAATTTTTATTTGTAGAGATTTTCTTTAACCTTGCTTTTTGAGATTGAACATATGCTGGTGTTAAAAAATTAAGGATGAGGTGAAGAAATTAGCATAGAAGAAGAACAGGCAACATAATGGACCAAAAGACCAATCAGCAGATAGACTTGTGTAGTAAGGTATGCACATATATGGCAAATGAACTTAGGAGAAGGGGTGTCACACACATATAATGTGCACTTAGTAGTTCAGTGTAAGGTATTACAGATTTCAGAAATGATGAGTTGCTGCTACGATGTGATATGGCCTACAAGCAATCCAGGGGATATCATCAGGATGACTACTTGAGGTCTCAGCATTGAGAAGGTGGAAGAAGTTTGAAATGTTTCAAGTGTAGCAGAGAGGTTTGGAATAGCTCACAGCATCAGTTCACGAGCCTGGAGAGCATTTCAAATGGCAAGAACAGCTATTGAAGTATTCAGGAGTAGTCGTCCATGAGCAACAATGGCAGTAGATTATTCGTATAATGTCCTTACTCGCAAGAAGAGACAGGCAACAGACAGCAGAAGATATCACAAGGCACATGAAATATCTCACGCAATATCCCATAGCAGGAGATATTGCAAGGCACATGACTACTGAACATCTGATATTACATTTTAATGTGGGAATGGTGGCTGCTCAAACGTTGTCTATGTGCATGATGACCAGTATGATGTATGCCATTAATGCTGGTTTCTATGGTGCCAGGAACATAAGAAAAGGACAACAGTAGTGGGGGGTGGAGTGCTACTTATGGATGAGTGCCAATTTAGTCTGATGAGCAATTATGGATAATGTACTCCTCTGGAGAGAGAAGGGAACATGCAATCAATCACATCTGCAACATCATCAAAATGGACCACTGTTGTTGCTATTGTACTAAGGTTCTCTTGCTTTATGCGTGTCTCTTTAGAGGTGTTGTAGGTTCAGACTTCCTCTTCATGAACAGCAATGTTTCATCTCATCATACAGTAGCTGTTGCTGTGCTCTTGGACAGTGAAGCTAAGCAATGAATAGACTGACCTGCAAGATCCCCGTACCTAAATCTCACGAAATAGGTGTTGGAACTTGAGATACTCAACAGTACATGATCAATTGCCAGCAGCAATTCCACATTTGAAATTCTCACTACAAAAAGAATGCCCACAATACTGAACAGCTCCTTGACAGCTTTGTTCCTAGAATCCACATATATTCTAATTTCTGCTTTGTAGTTAAGGAGAATCATATCCCTTTCTAAAGACTGGATTTTTATTGCCAGGCACCTGTTACATGAACATTCTGTGTCCAGTTATGCTTAGAGCTGTCTTTTCAATAAATTTCCTTTTTATCTTTTTTGGACGATCTGTCACTTGTCCGATATTTTCACATCTTGGGGCTCTTATTTTTTTTATTTGGGTCAATGCATATCACTTCTGTATGACGTTATGTCCAAACATTCTTCTCATCCTTAAATTTTGCGCACTACTGTATGTGTGAATTATGCACTGAATTGAATATGGTGTTTTGGAATTTTTGAAATTATTGCACTAAGGGGAAAAGAAGTTTATAATTAAAATGCTTTCATGTTCTTATTAACTCTCTGTGCTAAAAGTGGTAAGAAAGGTAATAAAATGTTCAAAATACCATATTAGATCTGAAACAAAGTAAATATAGTTTTGATAATGTTAGGGAAATATTAGTAAATTGCTGTGATGTGTTTTTCAAATGGTAACTTGCTATGTACAAGCTTGTATATAGCGAGTGTACATGTAACACCACCCAAGTTTATGTTTTCTTAACTTTTGTTTTGTTTGAAGTAATAATTATTCAATATGTGAAGCTATGTTTGAAAATTAAAAATTAATGAGCAGTACATTTAAGTTTGACTCAAATGACCAGCATGAAGTATATAATTTTAAAGGCATATTATTTGTTGATTTAAAGATGATTGAATTTTGCAAATTTTTCATTGTTGGAGGAAGCAGCTTAAAAGATTATGACATAAGGAAAGTATTTCAGCAACATTTTATTAAGTTTTTCTTTTTTTTAGTGCAATAATTTTTTTTTTCTTTTTTTTTTTTTAATTTGGGCTTGGCAAAAGAATTAAAGTTCCATTCAAACAGAATAGAATTCATGTACTGTGTTTGAATGTTGATACTGTGTTTGATTTGGGGAAAATTTTATGTGTAAAGAAGGTACATTTTATAAAAATGCAAAAAAAAATTTTTCTGCTATCCAGCATATCCTTTTATATCATTTAACTCCCCTCCATGGTGAAATGCACTTAAAATGTGGTAATCTTTACATTTAAATTAGGAATCAAAGCATAATTTCTAAAACTTGGTTTGAAAGAGCTGATTCTTCTGACTTTAAATATGATACTCTTGATAAGTTTTTATTTTTGATTTCACTTTATAAATTTTTAGATGTAGAATGTGATAATAGAGAAATATGATACTCTTGATAAGTTTTTATTTTTGATTTCACTTTATCAATTTTTAGATGTAGAATGTGATAATAGAGGATTTAGGTAGTGTTTTGAAAACACCCTCAATATGTCAAGTAAAGTTTTCAGTGAAGTATTTACAGTGAAAATTATGCATATTTATAGTAGTTTGGTAATTCTGTCAATCACATTTGTGTGTCACTGGTTGTAAACTGAATGTTTATTTCAAATGACGGTATTTGAAACAGCGATAGTTTAAAGTGACAGTAAAACCTCTGACTTTTGCTACCCTTAATAATACAAAGTGCAAGTTAGAAAATTTTGTTTTCCATATTTTATTTTACACGTTCATGTCTGCAATTGATTTGCTTTTGAAACCTTGTAATTGGAAAATGCTCTTACACGCAGCATTGCCTATAGGTTAGAACTAGCTTCAGAGTAATTTTGTGCATCAAAACAAAATAATTCATACTAAATGCTTCACTCCACATTCTTTTTTGGATAAGTTATAATTGTTCTCTCAGACATTGCATCTGTTGTACATTTATATGCAGAGTTCAGTCACTGTTTTGTTCATTGATGCTGAAAAAGTGAAAAATAGAGTTTGATATTTTTTGGCTTTCGTTTCCTCTCATTTTGTAATTTTGCATTGAGTTTTCCAAGTGGTACCAAAAAGTAAAAAACTAAAGTTTGATATTTGTCTTTTCCCCTCATTTTGTAATTATGATTTGAGTTTTCAGAGGAGTTTGTTAAATTTTGTAAAGCCATTGGTATTGAAGTAACTTTGTTTTATGTAGCACATTTATTTAAAAAATATTTTGTGCTGAATACTATTTTGATAGCATTTGTTACTTTGCCATATTTTAAATCCAGTTCAATCCATTGCATGTTCATTGTCAAGAGACTTATATTCTGTAATGTTGGTATGAATATTTCATATTCCTAGCTCCCTCCAGATCCGAATCCATTTAGAATCAAATATTAAATAGAAACTCAATTCAGCACTAAAGAGAAAATGTGCCTCTTACAGATTCTACTTCTGAAGTTTGCTTTTCTGAATGTGACCCAATTCAGGTGGATTCCCTTTCTTCTAAGGTCCGATAAACATAAATTATCGGTTTTCCTGGAATTAAGACCTGTATGTGTAGGACTTCTCTGTATAATTTGCTGTGAAACAAATATTTCAGTGGTGGCTATGTTTAAGCGGTGCAGCCACCAGTGAAACAAATGCAGTTGGATACCTTTTGAGAGGAAGCCTTGAGGAGGAATTAATCAAGCTTGTGAAGCAGTTGTTATTTTTTTAAGACCTTGGCTTTTTCGTCCTGGTAACAGTTTAAAACTGAAAGTTGTTTTGCTTGTACAACTTTGCTTTAGCTTCTTAGTAACAGTTAAAAATATCTTAATTTTTTCCAAAGAGCAGAGTTTGTCTGTCCTTAAGCATTTTGGCAATTTCATGACTCTGCCCTTGCTTGTAAACAGTTGCAGTGCTCCATTTGAGACATTTTTCAAATGATACATAAGTGTCATAAAAACACTTCGTCCGTATAAACACTAAAAGCTAGCTTTGAACTGTAGAAATTTGATGAAAAATATGCTTTGTGCAAAGTGCTTGCCACGGCTTTGGATGGCGATGTACCATTGCGTGCACTTCTGGAATAGATTAATCAAATTGGGATATATTTTTAAATGTGCCTTCTGCTTGTGTTTTGAAAAAATAAATTAGATTAATTGCTTGATAAAATTGAAATATTTTTATGCATCTTAAAAGTTTTTCTTCATCTTTATTTGGAGATCTTTATTGTATATTTATTTCTTATTATAAATTTATTGATTCGTTAATTGGATAATAATTACTTCATGACGTAATGTTTTAAAATCATTTTATGTAACCCCTCCCCCTCATAATTTTACAACTTTTAGGTTTGCTTTGAATCAACTTGAAAATTTTGTGAATCAACAAGAAACAATATCTGTGATACAAAGTGAAAATCGAGAAATGGAGAAAAGTATTGCTATGCTGAAACATGATTTGAAAGAGGTGATAATACTTTTGATATCTTTCATAATCATAAATACTAAATATAATTTTCTTCATTGCATTTGATGTCTGTATTCTTCCGAAAAAGTAGTTATATGTGTATGTGTATTTTATTAAGGTTCAACGGAAGTACGACAATGAAATAGAAAGTCGTCGGAAAGCAGAAGCTAAAGTACAGGAGCTATTCCGAAATTTGGAGCATGAACAGAATTTACGGGCACAGTTATCATCGTCTAACCAACAGATAAATGAGAAAGCATCAAATATGGAAAAGCAATTAAGGGAACTGAATGAGAAAATTAAAGTTGAATCAGACAACAATATGAAATTTAAGAAAGTGAATGCTGAATTGTTGCTAGTAATTATTTTCCTATTTATAAATCAGTTTTCATTTTTTAGTGTAATCAGTGATGATGTTTGATGGAAAAACTGGAGTATTAATATCCTAAGTGAAATTTTCTTGTATGTGTTATGTAAACAGTTGATAAATTAGTTACCAATGATTGACAAAGTTCATCAGAAGCTTCATTCAAATGCAATTGAAAGTTAGCATTAATATCTAATGCACTATAATTTTCGTGTATAAGTAAATATGTAATGTAAATATTATATGCCTGATTAAAATGGTATTAAAAGTTGGTGGTATCCAATACATTTCTAATTTTAATAGGAAATATTTAATTCAGTTTAGTAATTTTGGGGGGAATTTTTGTAATTTTTTCCCCAAAGTGTATTTTATGATTGCCTATGGGTATTTTAATCTTAATTTTTTTCACTTAAATTGGCTTAAAAATAGTGTTTCTGTTAATATATTTTTGCTGAAAGATTTAAGTGACCTCTCTGTAAGGAAATTTGCAGTGTAACTTACACTAATTGTTTAAATTGCAATGACAAAGAAACCTGCAAGACTGTGTCCTGATATATCAGGGCTAAGCTTAATATGTCCAGAGTAAATGTTTATAAGCATATAGACATGTAGACTGTTCTATATTTTTGCATTTGAAATTTGATAGGAGTTCCTTCCCCCCTTCCCCGAAAAAAATCCCTGCACTCTTACTATGAAAACATGCTGAAAATAAGACACTTGTAGGAAGAAAAGCACATACAGACAAAATTGTATTAATTTCAAATAATTATATATGCGTAGTGACCTAGTGAATAATTTAGTTCTCTGTTACATTTGCTGTGTTAGATATTCATGCTTTGTGTTTCCTCATTTTCCTGTTATTGTATGGTAAAATGCATAGCAGAGTTAAAAAGAAATGAAAAATGATGTGCTAAAGCTTTATTAAAATAATGAAAAATAAGAGGCATTTTAAATTAAAAACATACAAAACTATACTTAAAAAACATATATATGTATATATCTATATCTATGAAAATATTCCCATCAAAAGAGCTAATTTAGCTAAAACTAAGAATTTCAATTTGAAGTCAACGTCACTTCCAATAACAAAGCAATATGAGTACAAATACCCAAAAAGTACAAAAATAAATCGAAAATAAATATTAAAAATTTTAAAAGGACTAAAATTTGTAAAAGAAAAAAGAAACATGAAGAGGTGAAGAATGGAAGTAAAATAAAAAGGAAATTATCTGTCAAGCAGTAGCTAATATTAGTAAAGTAAATTCAATTAAGCTATAAAGTAAATGAAAATTTTAAGAAAATATAGAAAGTAAACAATTGAACAATCAGTGAGATAATGCCGACTAATCAGGGGGGATTATCTTATCACACTCTCTCCCCGATTGCTCGAGCCAATTGATTTCTTAAATTGCAATTACAGCTTGATTTGTGTGAAACATTTAACTCTTTTTCCTGTTTCTTGACTTTTAGTCAGAAATTTTTAAAAATAGATTTACTTGCTTTCTAATTAAAAGCTGATAGCACTGTCTAGCCATTCCATAGCTCACTACCAGTTTTTCGCCTTCTTACTAATTTTACCGCCAATCTTAAATCTGGCAACTGCAGACACACACAGACTTGCTGTTGGGATTAAGGGAGGAAAAAACCTCGTTAGTTTGTTGAACTGTTTATTGGATTGAAGTAAGTTAATTGAAACTTGGTGGGGGGGATTCTGGTGTATTTTATAATTTCACGTATGACACTTCTTATTTAACTGAATATTTTTGTAATCTAGAGTATTTTCCTTTTTGTAAGCATTTTTACATTTTTTAAATGTTTGGATTTCTTGAATATATTATTTGTTATTTGCAGGATTTTCTGGCGCTTTTGAAATTATTTGAACATTTTACATCATGTGGGAAAATTCTTTTATCATGCATATGTGTTTGCTAATTTTGAAAAAAAAAAGTACTTTTTTAAGATTATATGTGCATGACAAGAACAAAATACGATGTCAGAGCAATTGGGGAGAGAGGGAGAATAGCTAATTCCTTCTGCTGGGTTTTCATTTTCTCATTGATTGTGTTCAATTGTTTATTTTTCTGTATTTTCTAAAAAAATTTATCTAATTGACATTTTAATTGAATTCACTTTACTGCTACTATTAGATATTGCTGCTACTATCAGACTTTACTGCTACTATCAGACGATTTTCATTTTCTTCTGTTCTTCACATCTTTATGTTCATTTTTTATTGTACAAATTTTAGTTCTTTTAAAACTTTTAATATTTCTTTTCAATTTATTTTTGTATTTACTAGGAGTTATACTTACATTGCTTTGTTGATTAGAATTGATGTTGACTTCAAATAGAAATTCCTAGTTTGCGCCAAATTAACACTTTTGATAGAAGTATTTCTATTTCATTAATTTGATTATTAATTTAATCTTTGCAGCCAAGGTGCAGGATTCTAAAATAGTCCTACTTTCCATTTTCTGGTTTCTGTTTATATATATAAAGGAATGAATACAAAGTAAGAACCAGTTCAATATCTAATTCATTTGTGATCTGATAGCAGCAATAAGTGGTGATACTAATGCAACATAAAGTATAAAATCCATTTGAAATTTATCCCATAATAAATTTAGAATAAACCAAATCCAAATACCAAAGAACAGAAGAACAGTGTCAGATTTCAAGAAAGGAAAGGTAAGTCATCCCAAAAGCAAAATGAAAAGTGACATTTACATCTTTGCTTGCATCATCAGTTAATTGTTTTAATGAAAGAAGTAAATAAATAAAATATCCTATTTTAGACCTAATCAACAGATAAAAGTTTAAAAAAAATAAAAACTTTAGAAAATCAATCGAAGTCATCTGTTTCTTTCTGTGTCCAACCCCTAAAGGCTAAAGCAAGCAATGCAGAAATTGTAGCATCAAAACAGTAGTCAAATTCAAAAAGATTGTAAAATAATAGACAACTTTTAAAATGTTTTGTGTAGATCAAGGCCAGAAACAAAATCATATGCAATTTTATTTTTATTCGAAATTGAAAAAAATTATATGCAAATTTTGAAACGTATTTGTCTGGTTAAAAAATAATAGTGTAATTCATAAACAAGAAAAAAGGCTAAAAAATCTAATAAAAGCTTTTAATAGTAGTAGTAGTAGTAAAAGTAGGGTGTGTACATCAATCGATCATTATTCCTATCTATATGATCACTCATGCATTGTTGAAACAATCATATTCCATATTGTTTGAAGGAAAATTTTGCATTCCTGATTTCCATCTGGTGTAAACACGTTTAGAATCAGTAAACTAAACCTCGACTCATCAGTAAAGAAAACATGGGACCACTGGACCTTCAGTTATTATCTGCTTTGCACAAATCAAAGTGATACCTCTTTTGTTTTGAAGGCAGCGACACACATATCCTTGGCTTTCTGACATATGGACCTTTTTCATTAAGTCTTCCATATGCAGTTTGCGATGATAATATCAAGCTGTGATTTTAATTCAGTAGATTTCCCGATATGATGAGTAGTTATTACTAGATATGAATCTTGAGAAGCAGTTTTTATTTATTTATGACCTTATCTGGGCCCCTTTACACAGTTCCTGAGTTCTGGAATTGTTTCAGTAGTATAGACACACACGGTGAAATATCCACACATCAGAATGCTTCCATGATTTTTAGCCTTGCTTCTAAAGGCTGATGCCCACTTCACAGATTCTTTTGAATGATACTTTGGAGACAGCAAACCATTTTGAGCCGTTACCCACTGAAGTCAAATATGCCCTTTGTGCAAAGTGCATGATTCACAGTCAGATGACATGTCTTTCACACATTCCCAGCAAAGACTGATTACATCGATTTGTTGTTTCACGGATTATTATTATTTTGAAAATGTAAAGATAAATTCAAACAGCATAGATGTAAGTGGGTTTTGCATTCATTCAGTGTATGTTTGATTTTGCCTTGGGATACTGTAGTTCACGTTGCAGTGACCGGAATCACCAGCTGATCCACATTGTGAAGGTTGTGGTGAGTATTCACTCAACAATCATGTCTCAAAGATGTCTGAATAATAAGAGATGTAAAATTATATTGGGCCGAGGAATCACCTGTGCACTTCATAGAGGAGCATATTAAAAACTGTTAACTTTTTTTTTGCTGAAAGGCGTGAATTTTATTCTGGCAATGTTTTCTTACCTGGAAATACATACATTTTATGTTTTTTTCCCCCTTCAGGGTAATGCCACTAAGGAGCAAACAATACAGGAATTGAATGATAAAATTGCACAGTTACAAAATTTAAATCTTGCTCAAGAGAGAGATATTCTCAATTTGCAGACTCAATTAGAGCAAGGGCGTAATTCGTGGACACAAGCATCCGATAGGTCGCAAGAATTAGAAAGTATGTTTGTTTATTTCTTTTGTTTGAATTCTGTAATAGTGTATTGTAGGATTAAGAGAATGGCATAGGACTGAAAAAAAAAATCATTATGTAAATTTTACTAACAATTTCTTTTTGATTTAGGCATATAGATGCAGTACTCCATTTTATATAGTTGTTTAAATTGCACTTTTATCTGTTGTAATATATGTATAATTTTATTTTGAATTAGATAAAAAGCATGCTTTGCAGTTAGACTTGGAAAGAATGAAAGAACGTGAAAATGCTCTAGTAGCAGAAAATCATGAACTGAATCACAAATTTGTAGAGCTAGAAAAAGTAAATTATTCTTTTGCTAAAAAACCTTATTGATTAAAAATGATTTCTGAAAATTACAAAGTAAGTCCAACATATGTTATTCTAAATTCTTTTAGAATCATGCAATGTTAGTACTTGAATTAAAGAATCTGCAAAATAAGTTTAACCAGGAAGCAGCTGCACATCGTCAAGATATTGATACATTAACTGCTGATAAGAAAAGAATTTTATCTTCAACTGAAGAAGCCAATCTGGAAGCATTGCAAGGTTAGATATTTAACTTGTTTCAATTACTGTTTGTTTACCACATTTTAAAATGCATTTAAATTGTGTGTATTTTATGAAGTTTTGCATATTATTTTGTTTATATAAATGAACTTTTGAGAATTTGTTCTTTCTAGCCCTTCAAGCAAAGTTAAATGAAGAGAAATCATTAAGACATAAATCAGAAGCTATCACCCAAGAAAAGGAAAGACAGATATCCATGCTTTCTGTTGATTATAGACAGCTACAGTTGCAATTACAAAAATTGGAGGGTGAATTGAGGCAGGAAGTTGAAAAGGTGATTTTTTTTTTGTTTACTGATATATTGCAGTGGTTTGAATCTTTGCTCTGTCTGCACTTCCCTGGGGCTCCTTTGCTCTCCAGGAAAATGAATAAAAGCATAATAAAATTAAAGAATAAAATTTAAGTAGCATATTAGAAATTACATTCTGAAATGAGAAGTTTACCCAGTTCATTTTGTGTCCCCTCTAGCAGACGATGCCTTGCCATTTTTTGGAATTGCACATTCAAGAAACTTATCACACATTCGTGACCTTTTGAGAATTCCTGGGATCTACTTGTAACTTAGCTTCATGTAAATACTACAATATTCAATGTTCGTAGTGATAATATTCTTTCTTAGCAGTTGTTATATGAGTTTTCAGCACGCTTGACTTCTTTGTTTACTTTAATTGTGTAGTAAATGTTCATTAATGAAGAAAATAATAAAGTTAGTAAAATCGCGACCTCTTAAAAGCAGAATTGAGGTTTAGTAGATTTAAACACAGACTGAAGAAGCCACTGTGCCACCTCCTGCTTCACTTTGGAGGGGAAAATGTTTTGATATATTTTATGAGACATATGCAGATAGAAACATTTTCACTGGACAATAATGTTGCATTGCCAAATGTTTAAAATGATATAGACTAGGTGTGTAAAATAACTCACAAAATATATCTATAATTTGCTAGGCGAAAATGCCACAGTTTTGGATGCAAATGCCAAAGTGGCTGCTTTTAAGAGAAACTGATGTATTGCTTGGAAAACAATTTGATGGCTCTAGGTACCGTTGTTTGATCACAATGCATGAAACATACATACATTTATGCAGATTCTTCATTATTTAATTTCTTTAAATATGATACAGGACAATAATATAAAAACTTCAAAAGTGAAATGCTGTTTGTAGTGAAACGCTACAAAATGCCAAAAGGAAATCGATTTGGGCTTTAAAATAAAATTCATAACGAAATAAACAAAAAGTCAGGTGTCCCTTTAACTTAAAGAGCTGTGATTCCCGGTGTGTTCACATCAATAAATCTATCAAAACCCGAAGCAGAGAACAGGAACTGATTTTCATACATGAGATCAAAAGCCATATGACTCAACTGATGTGAAAACTGTTACCATATAGCGGCATCTACTGACATTTAAAAATTTAAATAAATCATTTTGTTTTCAAATTACGTGTATGTGGTGCTGGGCTCAAGGGATTAATCAGAGTTCATGGCGTAGAGGTGATGCTGGGCTTGGAATTGTTGCATCACGCCTATGGGATGTTGCTCATGAACTGGTTAAACCTTTTTGTAGTATCTGAATTTTTCTAAATGAATAGAAATAATCAGTCTATCCACATGGTAACAACTGTAGATTATAGCACATGGTAGCAAATAAGTCAGTTTATCCACACGGTAGCAAATGTAGATTAGGATGAACTATGTTCCCAGGAGATATAGATTTACCTGCATCCCCTTTGTATTTCACAAAGAATACTCATTTTACCTTCAGTTAGGTTCTCTGTATAATGCTGTATAATAATCTCTGTGTTTACTGCTCAGTATACAAATGGATTTTTAACACCAAAACGTTCCCCAGATTGAAGAAAGTTAGGTAAGAGAATATATGAAATTTTGCCGTTCTGGAAGATAAGCTATCTTCCAGAACGGAATCTAGCTATCTTCCAGAAGATAATTTCTGAACTAATCTCTCCTATCCAATGTCCAGTGAGATTGCATTCATTTCACTAAAGATATATATTGTTTCAAAACAAAAGTGCCGTGAAAATTATACAGAATATCCTGAATCTTGCAAGAGGTATAAGATTGGAAACCTTGCTCCCATTCAGAAGACAGAATTTTGATAACATTTTAAATATTGAAGCCCCTGCCCCCCAAAAATTTATAAGGATTAAAAAATTTCCCCTATGGACTAATCATCTATATAACCTCAAGCTCGTAAGGGCCTGTGTACCGCTTCTTTTTTCCCTATTAGCACAGAGTTGCCAATTCTCCCGATTTAGGCGATAGACTCGATTTCTGACCATTCTCCCGCCAACCTTCTTTACAATATATTTCTCCCAACTTTCTCTTTTTCTTAAAATTTCTCACGATTTTGGTGTAGTTTGGTTTAATAGTTTGTTATTTGCATCCCCAAAAAAGTGATTTGGGCTGTCTGAAAGCACCTGGTTTTTCTCTAGACTACACAGAAAACCAAAGTAGTTTCACCAGTGAGAAATTATGGAGCTTCTGCTTTGTGAGTGCAAGCATGTGCCTGAAAACGTCATTTTCCATTTCTCCAATGAGCATCAAGTTCCACTGCGTGCCATCTGGCACATATCAGCCAGTGAGCACAAAACAAGATTGAGGTTGTTATTTCGTTCATCTTATCGCTAACCTGTGTGAACGTATGTGCTATCAAGAAATAGTTTAAGAAATTACAATATTTTGTAGTAGTCATGTCTGCGAAAAAGATAAAATACTCAGGTACTTTTCAAAACTCGTACACAGATGACTTTCTAATATTTCCTCAAGGAGATGTAATGCATTTGCGATGTGTACTGTTTGTCACTGCGATTTTTCGATTTTGCACGGTGGAAGGGCCGATGTTCTGAAACATGTTCGTACACAAAAACACAAGGACAACATGAGTTCTATTGAGAAAAACGAAAAGTTAATTTTTTGTATGGAAACATAGGATCAAAAAGTTATTAATGCAGAATGTACTGTTTGCATATAAGAATCAGTAACTGAACTTTCAGATATTAATTAGTAACAATTTGAAGTTAATTCATTATTAAAAAATATATTTTTATCATTTAAAAATCTTTTTGTGATTGAAAATAAATCTCCCGATTTTTAAAAAATTGCTCTCGAATTTTAAGTGTTGTAGGTTGGCAAGTATGATAACAAAAATTTAAAAGTTTCCATTCTAGCATCAGCTTTGAACAGAGTTCTATGCAACAGTGCAGTCAAAGAACTTTAATGGAATTAGAGAACCCTCTAAAGTTCTTTTATTTGATGGTTATGAATACCATATGGTTTTTAAGATAGGCTCATCATGTGTCTTAGTTCTTCGAGAACTATGGGTTACACCTACTTCACATAGTATTTGATAATGCAGATAAAGATGGAGCAGTAAAAAAAATTAAAATTTAAAGGTTTTTTTTCATTATCTTTACATTGAAAAATTGTGGATTGTCACATTCTAAACTTGGTGACTTTAGGCATTTGTAATTTTTCATTGAAAATTGGAAGTTCCCCTTAGTCGTATAAAATAGCATTAAATGTAAAGGAAATTGGATGTACCTGTATTACAAAATTTGTATATAGATAAGTAATTTTGGTGAAATTATATGTGAAATTGTTGTATTTTTTTGTATGATGTAACATGAAAATCTAGGGGAATGATGCTCTACTGAAAAAATAGCAATACAAGGGCAAGTCTATTTAACATTGAATAAACCGCGATCTTGCTAAATTGGCGAGAAGTCGCCCAAAATCACCAAATTTGGCGACATTTTTGTCTGGTCCCTGTACATCTGTAATAGGTGTTGTAATTGAATAAATGCAATTGTCTGCTATTAGCTGTAACTGTATGTGGCCCTCTAATGACTTCCAGTAATTTCGAGAAGCAGAAAGTTCTAGAACTATCTGGGCAGCCAGGTGAAAACTCCATAAAGCCAGAGATAGCATCTGCCCTCAGTTTTTGTAAGGGTTGTTTGTTCATCATGAGTTGTAGTATTGTGATATTTCTGATTTAGCTTCGCTCTTTAGATACACTTTGCATTGCATTCTGTTTAACGTTCATAGTAGTAAGTGTAACTACTGATTGTATTCTGTGATATTGAAAAGCTTCTGTGACTATTTTTGTGGAACATTCTAGATCTCTGTAAAGTTTCATTTGATAAAATAAATTTTATCAACCTATCATTGGAACTCCACGCCTTCAACCTATTACGAACAGAGACGCATGCAACAATTTTGGTATCAGAAGAGGGATTAAATGCCAGTGACAAGAGAGATGATAAACAACTAAGACAGCTGGTGATTGCCTTTGCAGTATTCCAAGAGGAGATGAAAGAAGCCATCAACTCAGTTAAAAAAGAGATGAAAGCAGGCTAAGGAAAAATTGAAGCAGATAAAGAGGAAATGAAAAGACAAATTATCTGCATAATAGAAAACAAATTTAAGGCTATAGAAGGTAGAACAAAAGCAGTTAAGAGTTTCTGCCATCGCTAAAGAAGTTGACACCTTAAAAAAATGAAGTAATACTTAAAAGTCTACATATTACTGCCCTGTAACTGAAAAATAGATGTGTATAGGAAGATTAAACCCCTTATTTTAGCAAAAACTTTATCGTGCACTACTTTCATCTTTCATTATTAAAGACTGAGTGAGTTTTTTTTTTTTTTTTTTTT
>KK118060.1:243062-256325 GCA_000611955.2 Stegodyphus mimosarum | reverse complement strand
ATCCGCCTCCCAACTTGCACCGCGCACCGCCTCCTGTTGGTGAACCGGCACTTTCACACTACTAACTGGAACATAAGAACAACATAACTCAATCAAACTTAAAACAAAAAATGCACAGTTTACAAACAAATAGGAATAAAAACTGAGCTCACCAAGTTGGGTATCAAATTGGGTATATATATATATGTGTGTGTGTGTGTTTATTGCGGACGACTGCAACGAAAACGCGCGATGCGCAACTATATGTTATAGTAGTCCTAGATACAAACATTCAGAGTTCTACGGCTAATCGTTTTTGAGTTATATTAAAAAAATCCTTTCTGAATCTATTTTGGAAAAAAGAGTCCTTTAATCTATCCGTAGGTACAGACGTCACTTTCTATTGTTTGTGAAAGATGGATTTTAAGTAGAGGGGAAAAATTAGAAACTTTCATGTAAAAGATTCAGCATAAAAGGAAATAAATTATTTGTAAACTTCAAAAGAGCTGTTGAAAGTTTCTTTTGAGTCTTGTAAGAGCTCAAGTCTAAGATTTTCGCATCTAGGTTGTTTGAAGAAGAAACCGGAAGTGCAGCTAAAGCATTAAAGTTACAAGCCCATTTTACAGTGCTTTAAAATTATTAGATCATTGTTAAGAATTCTGATGATTTGAGATTTTAGCAAAGAAGATATTCACCATCTGCAAACTCCGAAAACACATGAAAAAAACCTCACATAACGTTTATTCACTGTTCCTCCGTTCCTTTGTTGAACATTTTGGAATAGCACCTATGTCATCAATTCTTTCTCTTAGAAATCAAACATAGTATAAAATAACAGTGATAAAGACAAAAACCACATGGCTACATACTACAACAGGCTTCTGATGTTAATAATTTTAAGAAATTTACGAAAAAACAATGAAAAAATAAATAAATAAAAAATCAAATTCAAAGTAAAAAAGACGGAAAAAAGGAAAAGAAAAAGTAAAAGATTAATTGAGCGTTATTAGCCCAAAGGGCATTAGCCCAGAAAGACTATTAATTTCGTTCTCACATTTTGCGTTGAAAACTTTATATGTCCGTTCCACTTTTCAAATTGTTATCACCAAATATACTGTATTACAAAAAAAAAAATCAACGCACCAAAAGAAATCATTCGATTGCCTTGAAATTTCGTATGCATAAATGTTTTGACAAAATATGCAAATGATTACAGTTGGTAAAGAAACTGAATTTCGTGCAGAAGCTAACTTAGTTCATTATTCTGCTAAGAGTTTCAAATGTAAACAGTGAATGAATAGTGAGATCTCTTGCGCATCAAAACTGCGTATCTAGCAGATGTATATAAGGAACTGATCTTGAATTGTAGTTGAAAATTTCTGTTGCATTGCGATTTAGGATACCTTTCAACGACTGAAAAAATGCCTTGCCGCAAATTGCGAGCTCATTACGAGCAACTGTCACAGTTTGAAAGAGGTCGTATCATTGGACTGAAAGAGGCAGGGTGGGCAAATCGAAGAATCGTTCGTCATATGAGTCGAAGCTATGCGGCGATTAGAAGATGCTGGCAAGAATGGGTGGACAATGGCATGTTTCAGCGTCATGATGGCACCGGTCGACCTATGGCCACAACAGATCTGGAGGACAGACTGATTGTCAGATCAGCTGTCACAGCGCCTGATTCATCGCTATCAACCATCAGACTGCGTCCCGCACACGAGTGTCCATCATGACCATTCACAGATGGATTCACAGCGAATTTTACGCTCGTACCGATCGTTACGCCACGTGCCATCCACGCCTGCACACTGTCGAGCTAGATTACAGTTATGCTTGGCTCGATCAGGTTGGAATGATGCTGACCCGGGACGCATACTCTTTAGAGACGAATCCCGCTTCCAACTGTGTCGTGATGATCATCAAAGACGTATCTGGAGACGTTCAGAGAACTCTGTCAATCGTGCTTTCACTATTGCACCCCACACAGACCCTCAACCAGGAGTTATGGTCAGGGGCCATTTCCCTTCATATCCGGACCCCTTTGGTCGTTATTAGAGGCACACTTACAGCAAAGCGGTACGACGACGACTTTTTGAGACCTGTTTTGCTACCGTTTCTTTTGCAGTAACCTTATAAGGTATTTCTCCCGCCTTTTTCGTTACCTTCGTGGTGTAGTGGTCAGCACGCTCGACGCGTAACCCAGAGGGCCAGGGTTCTATTCCCGGCGAAGCCGTTGTTAATTTTCCATCTTTCCTGCTTCCAAATAATCTAATGTCTCTACATACTAAGATATATTGTGTTGCCGTTGCCGATATTTATAACAATAAAATTCCATACAGTCTACTTTCTTAGATAAAAAGAACAAAATTTATGAACACGAAATTAATTAGACAACCAGTATTCTAAGTCGTACTACCTATACCTTAAATCGTACTACATTTAAAATTGGCGATTGTAATAAACATATCTTATTCTCAGAGTATTTATTTATACAACTAATTATAACATAGATCACAAAGCTATTTTTTTCATTTTCTTCTCAACTCCAACACATAAGTCATGCACCAATCATTCAGATTTTAGGCACTGAATCATATTTTCTTCGCGTTTTCCTCTCAAATATTACAAGGATAATGAATACGATGTGAAAAAAATATGGTTGGCTAGAGGGTAACTCATTTTTGCGGGATGAGGGGCAGCTGGCTGAATATTACACCTAATATTTAAAAGGTACTACATAAGCAATGGAACGACTTGCATGACCTTATTATATTTATTGATTATACTATAGTGGTTACAGATATTTAATCTTTAAACGTTCTTTTTTTAGGTTGCTTTAGAATGCAATCAGTCTAGTTTTATGATTTAAGTTATAAGATTATGGCAAAGAAATCTGCTTTAGGAAAGGATATCTTCCTGAAGGATTTCTAAGGGAAACTGGCTTAAAATCTATCTCCGACTTACGGTGCTATATAACTGCATACTAGTTCCCCACAATAATAAAATGAATGAATGAATAATTAATACTCGTATTGAGGAGGCTAAGAAAATTTGAACCGTTAATTGACTCCTCTTCTTCTTTTTCTATGAGCTGAAAATTGTCTTAAAAACAACGTATCGCAGTACTAAATTTAGATGTTTATTACTTCTATATTCATTTTGGCCTACAACTCTAAATCATCTTTATTTACCATTTAGTAGGAGGAAATCCAGATGCCATGTCAGATATAGTTTTCGAACTTTGTATACAATTATCCGCGCAATTACAGAATAGTTTCATTTTAGAAGAGATTGATTAATTATAACAATGATCCAAATTATCCAAGGGAGTAAAAATATTACATAGTTTTTTTTTCTTTTTCATATTTTACTTCAGTTATAGGAGCTTCTCGTTCTTCAACAACAATAATTTGAAACATGAATTCCTCAGTGCATACTCTAACCTCTTTAGTATTTGACTATCATTATCTTTCAATAAACGTTCGCTTATCTTGTTGTCTCAAAGCGCCCCTTCCAGTTAATATGACAACGAATGCAATATTGAATACTCTTCATCTAGTATTAGGTAATTTGCATTATATTCTTTGTATTAGATTCTTATATCCATTGCACATATCTATACATTAGCTTAGTTTTAAAATAACAAATTTTCCTGTTCCTTATGTAAATTTTTGTATGAATTTGCTTTTGCATTTTTTTATTTGAGATAGAGTACAATGGTTAACATATGATGCATATAACTCTTAACTCTAGTTTTATCATTATCATTAACATTGTGTATTTTGCTTTGATTAAATAATCCAACGTTTCATCATCATCACATTTTGTGTTGTATAATTATTATAAAATACGAGTCTTCACATGATTATTAGAAACATTATTTTTTGTTATTTTTATCATGTTTTTGGATATCACGCATCATGAGCCCGAGTTATGAGCTTGCTGAGTTCCGGATTCTTCCAAGAATGTATTGCCTTTGCAATCTGCGTAATTTTGTATTCATAATTTTTATAATTTTCTGTTCTTATAGTAATGAATTACTTAACTCCTACATAAGCAATCCTACATAACGCTGTAGTGGTCAGTACGCTTGGTACTGATTCGGGAGGTCCGTGGTTCGAGCCTCGGCGAGGACGTTGCTCAGTTTTTCATCTCTCCTGCTTTCAAAAAATAACTAATGACTCTACAGTGGCTTCCGAATAAAAGGTGGTGGATGATGATTCTCCACCACCAGCATTTGGCGATTGGGTCCCCTAATCCCCAGTCACCCTTTAAAAGGGGAAATACATAAGGTGCTCCAGCCTTCTTAGCATGCCTTCGTGGTGCAAGGGTCAGCACGCTCGGCCTTTATTCGAGAGGTCCGTGGTTCTAGTCCCGGCAAGGGAATTGCTCAGTTTTTCATCTCTCCTACTTTCAAAAATACCTAATGACTCTACAACCTGGCCTTATTTTTAGCAAGATAATGCCAGACCACACACGACACGTATTGCTATGAACTGTCTTACAACTTGTCAAACCTTTCCTTCGCTAGCCATATCACCAGATCTCTCCCCTATCGAAAATGTCTGGGATATGATGGGAAGGCGACTGCATCTACCAGGGAATGTTGATTCTCGTGGTTACCTCACTTTAACCACGTGAAACAAAGGATTACTGATTTGACAAATAGCATGAAAATGACTGCCTCACTACGGTGGGGAATTCCAGGTAAGCTACTCAAGATATAGTATACGACTGTTGCCGAAAGGATCATGGGGTATGGAGCAGCGATCTGGGGTACACAGGTCACATCTCACATGAGACGTATGCTTAATTCTACCCGGGGATGGCAACTCCTTACGATTTGCAGGTCATATCGCACATCTCCGACGGCGGCACTACAAGCAAAAGCGGGAACGCCTCCTCCTAGATACAGAGCGAGAAGCTACGATAGTGAAGGTTTTCCTTCTTGGAATCACAAGAGCCACTTGTACCACTTGTACTACATGTACAAGTATGCAAACACGCGGCTCTAAAGCATTATTGACTGGTGTGCAGATAAATACTGTTAGCACAGGCACACAATTTCTGCATAATCAGTTAATTAAGGGAATACCGCAAATGGATACGAGGGATAGCTCATTTGTAATTGGACGAAGATTATATAAACTAGAATGCTCCATGTCTATGGTAGTACACTAATACTGTTCTCTGGTACAATATATTGTTTAATATATCTGCAACTGAACGTGCCTTGTAATATATCAGTAATTATATTATATACTAGCGGGCAAGCCCGCCAGCTGAGCGGGCTGAGCCTGTAACACACAAACAAACAGACGCGCACGGATTTTAATATAGTAGACTAGCGGGCAAGCCCGCCAGCTAAGCGGGCTGAGCCTGCTTGTTCGTCGGGACGCCCGCTTGTTCGCCAGGATTCGAAAGTTGGACAAAACTACCAGTGTTTAAGATTTTGTATGTTGCAAACCCGCCGCTTAGCGGGCTGCGCCCGCTTGTTCACCTGGACGCCCGCTTATTTCCCTTATGCATCCAATACACGGCAAATGCGGGAAATCACGAAAACACCCACGCGTTCGCCGGGATTCGGAAGTTCGACCTAACTACCAGTGTTCAGCGATTTTCCTGCTGGCAAGCATGCCAGTTGAGCGGGCTGCGTCCGCTTTATTAGCGTATGCATCCGCATTCTCGTATGCATCCCCAAGGTACTGCATACACATTCCCCATCCGGAAAATGTCGAAAACACCCACGAAATTGACCAGTTGAGCGGGCTGCGCCCGCTTGTTCGCCAGGACGCCCGCTTGTTCGCCGGGATTCGAAAGTTGGACAGAACTACCAGTGTTCAGCCACCGCGTTCGCCGGGATTCGAAAGTTGGACATAACTACCAATATTCAGCAATTTTCTAGCTGGCAAACATGCCAGTTCAGCGGGCTGCGCCCGCGTCATTAGCGTATGCATCCAAAAGATACTGTATTTGCCGGGACGCCCGCTTGTTCGCCAGGATTCGAAAGTTGGACAGAAATACCAGTGTTTAAGTTTTCTATGTTGCAAACCCGCGCGTTAGCGGGCTGCGCCCGCTTGTTTCCCTTATGCATCCAATATACTTCACATGCGGGAAATCACGAAAACACCCACGCGTTCGCCGGGATTCGGAAGTTCGATCTAACTACCAGTGTTCAGCGATTTTCCTGCTGGCAAGCATGCCAGTTGAGCGGGCTGCGCCCGCTTTATTAGGGTATGCATCCGCATTCTCGTATACATCCACAAGATACTGCATACACATCCCCCATTTCGAATTTTTTCGAATTTTCCCCATTTCGAATATTTAAATAATCTGTAATAAATAAATAATTTATAATTTTGTAAATAAATATTTTCTTGCCAAAGCAGGAAACAAAACTTTTATTCTGCAGATAATAGATATGACGTCATTATTTAAATTTAATGTAAAACATTATATTTTAATCACACTTCAAAATAATGTTTGGATAACAAAACCTTACTAAGAAATTGCTGGTAAAACAAAGTTTAAAAATAAAGCGGCAATTTTTACCCAAAGTTCTATTCAAATGCTCTAATAAATGTAAAACGAAGAATAAAAGAAATTAACAAATAAAAAAGGAATACTTTTCCGCAGACGATTCGAGGCCGCTTACCTTATGCGCATTCGTCGTTCTGAACCATCGAAACCGATAAAAAAAATTTGCACCTGTCCGAAAAAAAATGTACTGGAGCATTTTTAATGACCCCGCTAATTAGACTCGTAATAATCAAAACACTATGAAATTAACGGGAAACCTCGTTAGAACGTCTGGGAGGTTTAAGTTTCAAAATTTGAAGCAAATCGGCCCATTAGTTCCCGAGTTATTAATTTTTTGGGCATTTTAAATTAACATTATTTTATCCTTCTCTTTTTTCTTAATGGCGAATGGCCTTGGCGATTCGGATCACATTTCACTCCCGAGGCTGTTGCCACACGGAAGCAATAAACGCGGTAATTAACGTATGCCCGGTTTTTAATTAATAACTTCGTTAATTAAAGTCGTACGAATATGAAAATGGTATCGTCGGATTCCTTGATTTTTTTCCAATCCGTCGATATGCGTCTCGAATTTGACTTATAAGAATTTCCAGAGATATTTGAGAAAACAAAATCTGGCACGTAGCCAAATCCCTCTCATTAGGGAAAACGGTGAAAGAAAGTCAACAAAATGGCAAATGTAGGGAGAACGTAGGGGAAAAATTAGTTTTTAATTAATATCTCGGCTAATTAAAGTCGGAGAATTAAGCGAATGGTCAAAATGGCCTCCCACGGACCTCCCGAATCCAACGATACCTTCCGCTAAGCTCTGCACCCAGCCGTTCCGAAGAAGATGAGGTTACAAACAAACAAACACACAAACAAACAGACGCGCACGGATTTTAATATAGTAGATATTTGGTCTATAGAAATAAAAGAGATATCTAGTGTTTAATATTCGGAATATTTATTTAGAAATTTATTTCAGAAACTCACAAGCTCATTGAAAAAAAGTAGTTTCAGTCTCAAGAAAATTTGGCCGTTTTATTCCGTACGTAAGCTGATCGATACCATTTTGTGCGTGTGTGATTTTGTAGCTGCAGATATTTCTGTACTCTTGGTGGCATACGTTTTTTCAAATACCAAATATTCGTTTGCCAAATTTTATTTTATGTTTTCTGAATATTATAGTTGACATTCATTGATATTTCTTGCAAAAGGAAGCACATAGTAAACATCTATTTCCCTCTAATTCTCCAGTCGTTATTTATTCCTGACATAATAATGAGTGATTTAAATGAGCTGAACAAAAGATCCAGACAGCTGGATGTCTGGTCATCAGAAATGTTACATAGCGTTAGCTTCCTAAAGTATTCTCCACTTTTAAAAGAAATGGTAATACTTTGGACATGATAAAGACGTTGTCTCCATCCGAGTGTTTTAAATAACTACAAAATTTAAATTCATTTCATAATTTATGGCTCGCCACACAAAATAACCTTATATCGATTATGTACTATGTTATCTATCACATGTGTGACGAACATTAGCGTTAAATATCAGTATACTCGCACTCATTCTACTCTTTTTACAGAGAATTACGCTATAATTCAAATTTCTAAGATAAGCATAATTATATTGATAGCATCGTAGCATCCATCTTTAACCAAGGTGAGATAGGTAGGTTAAATTATTTTAATAAAGCAAATCACACGAGGGCAGTCTGACTTAGGTGGATGTCTTTGTGGGTCATATTCACGTTACACATGGGAAATAACAACCATGTACCCAGTTCATTCGTCAGCTTTCGAACCCGGGATCATTGGTCTTGACCACTTGGCTAATGGTGGGAATTGAAGGCGAGATGACACTAATAATTTTATATATTCATAAGTGATCTTAATCTGTCACCAAGAGATAATTGTTCAGTTATTCATTATGTTATTACTATTGTTATTATCATTATAGTTATTGTTATTATTATGTTATTATCATTGTTATGTTTTTCATATGAATTCATTAATTAGATCATTCATTAACTACATCATTCAATTCAGATTTTAAATTCATTAATTTTCAGATTCAATTCATTAATTTCAGATTGATTAAGATTCATTAATATCATCAACTCATTAACTAGATCTTTCCTTTCTAGTTCATTTCAGATTTATTATTTTTCCAAATGTCTAATTCATTTTAATTTCTTTAGCTACTCCATTGATTTTAGATTCATTAATTTACTATTATTAAGATTCAGTAACTTCATCAAATTAGTTAAATTCATGCCAGGCTTCTCATTCATTCAACTAGCTCATTAATTTCATTAACAAGATATTTCATTCCAGATTCATTAACTTAATTAATGTTCAGTTTAACTTTGTTAATTTCAAACTATTTCAGATCTATTAACATCAGTAAATTCAACAGTTCGCTAAATAGATCATTCATTTCAGATTAATTGAATTATTTTTAGATTCATTTAGATTTTCTCCGGTCATTAGCTAGATCATTAACTTCGGATTTATGATTCACTTTTGTGTCTTCAATAACTTTAAGATTAATTTAATTAATTTTAGGTTTAATTATTCATATTTATTAAGATTCATTAACTAAATCATATACTTCAGGCTTATCAACTAGATCATTTATTTCAGTTGAGTAACTAAATCATTCACTTCAAATTTATCCTTCATTTCAATTTATCACACATTGATTATTAATTTCAATTCTTAACAGATATACCATTCATTGAATTAGACCTTTTCTTACATTTCTTTAGCTATATAGCTAAATTATTCATTTCAGATCTTTTAACTTTATTAATTTTCAGATCAAGTTCAAAATTAAATCTTTCATTAAATCACCACTTAGCTTTTAATTTTCAGACTGAATTCATAAATTTTAGATTTAACAATTGTAATTAATTAAGATACAATAACTTCACCCAATCAATAACTAAGTGATTCATTAACTTAATTAATTTTCAGTGTAAATTCGTAATTTCCAATTATTTCGGATATTTTAAGATTTGTTAACTTCACCAGTTCATTAAGTAGATCACACATTTCAGATTCATTAAAATTCAGATTGAGTTCATTAATTTCTAATTCATTAAGATTTAATAATTTCTTCAATTCACTAACAAGATCATTTATTTCAGATTTATCATTCAATTCATTTTATTTCAGATTAACCATTCATTCAACTATATCATTTTTAATTCTTTAATTTCATTAATTTTCAGGTTAACTTTAACATTAAATTTAAGTTGAGAGGTAGAGGCGATAGTTATTCATCATATTTTAACATGACATAATGTCCTCGCCTATAAATTTTCGTGAAATCTTAAAAATTGTGGTTTAGCAAAAGCATTCTTTATAAATTAAAAATGCTATCCATAGCGGAGATATACACCGCGCGCAAAAAAAGGGGGACAGACAGTTCTATTCTCCCGTTCTACTGGGCTGATTGACGAAATTCAAGCTGCGTTATCTCGAAAGCGCAGATTAGGATATAAATTAGATTTATATATAAAATTGTTCTAACATAGGTATTTTTACAAACAAAAACAGACATTTTCCTAAAAGACCTGCAAATGTTTCCCATATTTCGATTCTGCGACTCAAATTATGCCTAAATATTAAATTTTGTAAAATTTGGTGCGAAATTTACGGAGAAATTCAAAACATTTTCTTGGTGCATTTTTTGTTTTCAGTTTGTACCAAGAATAATTCATTTGGCGAACTTCTTAATATATGGCAACCTATTTTCCTTTCCCTTTTTACATTGTGCACGAGGAAAAATGTCACATCGTTCCTACTTTCATATAATTTTTACGAAGTGTCTAAGCCACATTTGATATTTTATCGCTTTCAACAAATATGCCAAATTTCAAAGCACGCCAATATATAAATTTACGGATATCTTCGGAAATTTTGAATAGAAAACTCAATTTTTTGCAGGTATGTTTAGAAATACATCTACTTTAAGGAGATGGTAAAAATTTTATAGATTATAATTTATTCAGGTTTTTGTAAAAATTTATAAAAATTATTTAAAAATACAAAGTTTAAAAAAAACCCATAAAAAATGGGCGAATTTTATTTGGAATGAATTTAAATTTCGAAATGTGACAGGAAGAATGAAATAAGTTTAATAAAAAAACAGAGATTAATAAATAAATACCAAATTCAACTAACATTGAATAGCTAAAATTTTGAGAGCTAATTTTTCTTAAAAACTAATAGTGCGATTTTTACAAAACCTGGTACTTTAACATAATTTGAGTCGTAAAATTGAAATATGGAAAAACATTGGCCTGTCATTTCAGGAAAAGTGCGATTTTGTGTCAAAATACTTATATTAGAACAGTGCTATATATAAATCTGATGCATATCCTAAGTCGCTCTTTCGAGACATGAAAAACGGAAGTTAAATTTTGTCAATCGGCCGAGAAGAACGGGAGGTATAGAATTGTCCCCGCCTCTCCTTTTTTTTTAGCACCGTACGTATGGTATAATGACAAGTAATCCAGGTACAGGTTCAAAATGTCGATATATAATGGCTCAATGACATGAATTATCGACACAATAATAACTCACAAAACAATGACTATATATGTTGTAACTTTCTGCTTAGAGAATTGGATATTTAGCCTGATTTTGGATATTTGTTTCGCCGAACGCTACGTTTTATTGGTATCGTTCCAATCAAGCTCAATGGTCTTTTCAAAAGTGTTCTTATTGATCCCTCAAAATTGTTTCACAGCACTTTTTAGAAAAGGGGTATACACGTCCCTTACATCTAGTGGTAGATAACTCTCCTGGATGATTAACACTCCTAGATTTGCTTCGCAATCACAGAAATTACGATCCTGTCACAGAGATTCGGCCTCGATATCCCATGACAGTTACATGGTGTCATTTCTAATATCGGGATAAGCTGGCAGGCGATTGGCTATGGAATGAGCATAATTCCCTAGAAGTTTCGAAATACTGCTTTATGTCTGTATTATGATACATACAAAAACAAAAGAAATTCTCAATCTCAGCAGCTTTGAAAATTATAACAGAATTAGCAATAAAATTGGCAGTGATGATCATATTTACAAAATTTTTTATGGCTGAAAGATGACTACAGTGTATCATTTTTTATGGCGCTTGAAACACTGACATTTACTTTAATCATATTTTTACGAATTTCGTATTTAATTAGACATTTTTAGTAGAATTATAATTAAAATTGTTTTATTTTCCTGTGCAATGCAGTGCGTGACAAATTTTAAGAGAAAGCTACACCGGCAAAGGGAAAATACAAGAGCACGCGCATTTAGCATTCAATAAAAGTTTATCTCTCTAACTGATATTTAATTTGAACAAACGCAATTGACTACTATGTTAGCTGTAACCGTAATTACTTTCTTTTTGGTTTTCAGAAATTGCTAGAACTGTCTTGCGCGAGGAATTTTAAAAGCTATAAAAGCCGGAGAGATACATCTCAGCACATTTGTTTTAGAGAGCTCTTCTGGTTTACTTAGCTGCTGTAATTTTGTGATCGAATTAGTTTTCTCTGCGCTTTGGATTGCGTCTTATTTACTGTTTTTGTAGTTTAAAATATGGCTACTGATTATATTGCGTGATATTGTACGAATATCATTAAGGAAAAAATACCAGCGTTGTTTTACATTTATTGTTGTGATAAGGATAAAATTTCTTAACTTTATAAATTGAAGTTATAAGTTAACTCCCGCTTTCTTCGCATGCCTTCGTCGTGTATAGGTCAGCACACTCGACGCGTATTCGAGAAGTCTGTGGTTCGAATTTCGGCAAGGCTTCGTGTAGTGGTCTGCATGCTCCTCGCGTAACCGAGAGGTCCGTGGTTCGAGTGTCGGCGAAGGCGTTGCTGATTTTTCATCTTACCTGCCTCCAAATAAATACCTAATGTCTCTACAGCTTTTATCGGACTTGTGGATTCAATCTATTACGAACCCGTAAGCACTTGACAATATTTTAATTTTGCACAATTTCACTGAAACGTTTCAATAGCCCGGGTTTTCAAAATGTTAAAACCAAAAAAGACTTCACAACAGACATTTTGGTCTTTCGTGTGTACACTTTTATTTCAAATGCCTATTTGATTTTAAGCTGAAATACTTTAGAAATGCTAGAGAACTGTTGACATTTCAAGAAATTTCCGTCATCCCTTACTTAATAGCTGGCACTTTCGTGTACAAAATTTGACACTTTATCTTGTTTTATCGCTTCTGTTTTTTCTCAACGGAATATTGTAGCAGATATCATTAAAAATGCATCATAATTTATAAATACTAACGTATATTATTGCAAATTAAGTTACAATATTTGAAGGCTATCACTAATTGCTAACTTTAGTGTTACATAAAAGCTTTTGTGCTAGTTATCGTTGATAGCCTAACTAAATTTTAAAGCACACAATGCCAAGCAAATAAATTTATTCTACCTCGCCACTTGTAAGGCATAAACTAGAATACCATAAAACAAAACTATTAATTTCCTGGTGTTTGCAGAGAAACAACTGAAACATAAAAGACTCTTACTTCCAGATTTAAGTAATTTCTTATCAAAGCTGCGATGCTCTAGTCGGACAATCTAAACTCTATATCATCTTAATTTACCACCAAAGCTAACGTCTGGGATTTCTAATTCTCCGGAGTAAAGGCCTTCACTAAATAACAGGCAAGAGTGTTCTTCACAGCCAGACGTTGATCTAATGCTCTCGCACGATTAC
>KK118060.1:212781-243043 GCA_000611955.2 Stegodyphus mimosarum | reverse complement strand
CAAATCGCTTGCTAGCCAAAGTGTGTAAATCTTTGGAATGAGCAAGTAAATGACGAAATGAAGTATAAAGGAAAAAGAGATGTAAATTGAAAGTTAAAGTGGTTAGTTCAACTCTATATGAAAATGTACACTATAAATAATGCAAATAAATGGATTTTAAGAAAAATTTATTTAAGTAGTTTACAATTTGAGCGTCTGGTTTAGGTCAAAAAAGAGTCCTTTGTTCTATTTTTACGTATAGATGTCACGCAAAAACATCGTTCAGTTGCATTTGATAACCGTCGAAATTGATATTTTCCTTGAAATATGATACGCAGTATTATTCGTGATTACAATACTTCCTTTACTTTGTACAAGGAAGTAAACAAGGAAGGCCACGGATTTTAACAATTAAGGTATTTCTCTACGTTTGAAATATTAATCTTAGAATTTTATTTTTATGAAACTTGTGAAACGTAGATAAACTCTAAAAATTTACTGAGATGAGACCGGCTATTGATAGGGTTTGCTAATTTTCAAAATATAATGAATTAAAGTCTCAAGACCATTTTTAGAACACAATGCGAATTTGTAGAGCCTTTCCTGTATTTTTCTTGGAAGCAGAAAGCGCGAAAAATCAATTATATTCTTGCTGGAACTCGATGCTGTGGTCTAACTTTTGCCATCTTCAAGTTGTAATCATTTATTCTAATACAAAACTATTGACACTACGAAAGTCCCACAGAGAGAAATGCGATAACTCCTTAAAAGTATTCTACTAAAAACACTTTTAAACATAAAAGTAGTAGTAGTAGTAGTCTCGTCTTTGAGTAGGGGAACAGGTACGAGGGAGAGGTACTGTATCTAGGAAATCCCTACTATTTTCACCTCAAATACCATTATAGAGACCTTCTGATATACACTGCTGGCCAGCCAAATTTCAACACCAAGAAAGAAAGAAGATATCACAATAAAATTTATTTAGTAGATAATATGTTGACCAAGTATCAAATAATTAAATTTGTAAACTTTTGTGAAGTGTGGTTCCTTTCAGAATCAGTAGCCAGAGTAGCCGCCATTGTTGGAGATCACCGCTGCCACACGCTTCGGCATTGGTTCAAAGAGACTTTGGATGTGTTCTTGAGCTACAGCAGACCAAGAAGCTTCCACACGTTGCCAAAGTTGATCTGTTGTGGCAGCTGGGGATGTAATCTGGGTCAATCCTTCAGCAACCATGGACCTCATGTTTTCTATCGGCGAAAGATCCGATGAGCGAGCCGGCCAGGGAAGCAATTCAATCTGGCGATTGACGAAGAACCCTTGGACAATGCGTGCCACGTGTGGTCGCCCATTATCCTGTTGAAATATGGCTGTGCGCAAGCCCTGAAGGTAAGGAAGGACAATTGGCTTCAACACCTCGGACATGTAGCGCTGGTTGTTTAAAGCAGTGCTCCGCAACCTTTTCTCACCTGCGACGCACAAAAAATCTTTCTGGAATTTCGTGGCACACCAAAAGCTAATGTATATATGTATTGATTTATACACAAAATTTACAATAAATTTTTGTTTTCAATTTGAAAAATATACAATTATAAAACCATAACATATTTATTTATATGCAATCATAATAATTATCATAATGCTCGAAATTTTTTTTAAAAAGTTAAAAAACAAAAATTCTTCAATTTGATTGGTTTATTTTAAATTAAAAAAAAACAGTTTTAGAGCTATTATTTTTAATTAAAATGGTCTGAAACCAATATATTTCGTTTAAATTTATGTTTAAAAAAAGTTATATATTTTTGAGTTCCGAGTTATCAAGGAAGTGCCGAAAAAATTCAAATGCTGACACACTTACAATCACACACACAACCACACAACAGTGAAATATATAAAAACATTTAAAATAGACATTATTAAGGGAAAAAATGTCATTGTGTATTAAATACATGATAAAAAATTGCAAAATATCAAATAAATGTATTTGATTGCGGCACACCTATATCCTACTCATGGCACTCCAGTGTGCCGTGGCACACCGGTTGCGGAGCACTGGTTTAAAGTACCAGCAATGCGAACTAGAGGCGTGCGAGAGTGATATCCAATACCACCCCATACCATAATATCTGGTGCAAGACTAGTGTGGCGGTGCATAACGCAGCTGTTCAGCATTCTCTCTCCACGGTGTCTCCAGACTCGGATCGGACCATCGTGGTGTTGCAGACAGAAGCGTGACTCGTCAGCAAAGACAATTTCATTTCGTTCTGCCGTCTACATCCTTCTTTCGTTGCACCATTGGTGGCGGAGACGTCTGTGGTTCTGCGTCAAGGGTATACGAAGCAATGGACGTCTTGCGGACAGACCAATCCGCTGTAAATGGCCTCGAATGGTACGCGCAGACACTGAATGTGCTGTGCTATGGTTCGTGATGTGACTGAGCGATCCGTCACTGCCATGCGCACAATGTTCCTGTCATCACGTGAAGTGGTGCAATGATGTGGATGCGATCGAACACGTCGGTCCGTCGTACCCTCCTGCATCCAACGGTCACATATCCGCATTACAGTTGTTTGGTTTCGTCCAACGCTACTACTGATTTCCCTGAAAGTTGATCAACACTCTCGGTAGGGCACAATCCTTGATCTGTCGAACTCGGATACTTGATCAAAGGACGATCGCTGTTTACTACGAGGCATTGTTGATCGTTTTTTTTTAAACCACAAGAAAAACATTGCCGAACTTGAAATCGTCGAAAACTCCAAGCCTTAAACAGCGCTTTGAAGTGGCGCCACAGGCGCGCGTGATGTCCGTCTGCGCTGAAATTCTAATCATTTGCATATCTCACCTCCGCTGATGCATGTTGTAAATTTCATGTTATTTGCATGCTTTTTTCAGGCTGTTGCATTTACGGTGGCCAGCAGTGTATTTTAGGAACCAGGAAGCGGAAGAAATTAATTTGCTCAGTTCTAGAAATTGGAACCTTCGATCTGAAACTACCATCTGCACTTTTTAAACTACTACATCATGCTTGACGGGAAATTTAATAATACCTTGTTGGGTTTATTTTAATTTCTAGTAATTTCTAATGATTTAAATTTTAATTCTTATTATTTATTACTTACTTGTATGAAGTAGAAAGGAAATATTGTAATCGCGAAAAATTTCGGGTATCATATTTCAAAGAAAATATCCATTTTGACTGTTACCGAATGCAGTTTAACGATGTTTTTGCGTAATATCTAAACGTAAGGACAGAATAAAGGACTGTTTTTCCCGAAAGAAATTTAGCAATTTGTTTCAACTGCAGTAGCTTTTCATGAAAAAAAAAAAACTTTGTTGGTTAAGGGATATCTCTGAACAATTTCCTCTGCTCAGAATTTAGTATTTTGTTTCTGAACTTTTCTTACGATTCTTGTTCTCAAAACTATCTTGACAAATAGAATTAATGATTGTAGATAGATTTGGGTCAAATCCGTTGCATTAGATA
This sequence comes from Stegodyphus mimosarum, assembly GCA_000611955.2. NCBI lineage: Eukaryota > Metazoa > Arthropoda > Arachnida > Araneae > Eresidae > Stegodyphus > Stegodyphus mimosarum. Next base: position 239,577 of record KK118060.1, on the reverse strand, counting down.
CTCGCCACTTGCAAGACAGATCATGGTTTCCATACCAAGAATCATAAATCAACATTCCACTTCTACTTTCTCGACCTATATAGAGAAATCAGAAATAAAATGTTTTATCAGAACGGTCTGACATGTTTTATCTCAGAAATATATATATAAATGTGATGTGAAAACATACAATATTGGGTAATGTTTGAGATGAATTCCAAATCTATAAAATGTAAAAAATATACGATCGGTTTAAATGATAAAATAGATTTAAACCTGAAAATAGTATTTTAGGATCGGTTGTATCAAGTTTATCGATTATGATAATGAAGTTGTTCGCGTATGAAAGTAGTTTAGGTTTTAAAAATATAAATTTTAAATTATCCCAGTTTCAGCGAATTTTCTTTTCCTTTTGCTGGAGAAAAACCAACAAAAATACATGAGATGAGTGAATAAGACTGCAAAATATGCGTAAAAGAATTAAACAACTGAGTTCTTAAATAAAGAATAAATATATTCATAGAAAAAGCAGATATAAGGTAATCTCATCGTGTAAACACCAGCATTTATTGGTATAGTGTTCGGCTACGTGTTCATTGTCTTCCTATTTATAATCGCATTAGTTCAATCATTTCTAAACATCTATAATACTACTTACTAGCTTTATCCAATGAAACTGCACAAACTGCACTCGGTTAAAATCATTGCTATTTTTTTATAATAACTATTTTATTGGGTTGACCCCGTAAACGTTAAGTATATTAAAAGATACAAAATGAAATACAAAATAACCCCCCCAAAATCTGAAAGCTTTTCAAATTTTATATTATGTCCAAGGGGGCGTTCCTTTAACGTTTTGTGTGTTACCTTTATAAGGTATTTCTCCCGCTTTCTTCGCATGCATTCGTGGTGTAGTGGTCTGCATGTTCGACGCGTAACCGAGAGGTCCTGGTTCGATTCCCGGCGAAGGCGTTGCTTATTTTTCACCGCTCCTGCTTCGAAATAAACCTAATGGCTCTACACCTTTATTTATTAACTATCATCGCACTTAAACCATAAAATTCAGTTCAACAGCAGTATCACAAAATATTTAAAAAGAGCATATCTTTAGAGTTTCCGATACACAGTCTCGCGCGCTAGAGATAAAAACCGTGTTTTCTCGTAGAATGTTGCCATTGCTTGCTTTGAAATTGTTCAATTTGTTAATCAAAAATTCATTAAATATTTACAAAACATGAAACAGATAATAAAACGAATACCAAATTGGGGCTTCTAGATGCCCATATTCGAGTGGAGGACAATGTTAGTCAAAATATGATGTCTCTAGGTACTGTTGTTTTTTCACAATGCGAGAACCATACATACATTTCTGCAAATTCTTTATTATTTAATATCTTTAAATGCAATGCAGGACTCTAATATTTGTTGGCAACAATTTGAAAAGTGAAACGCCATTTTATAGTTGACAACGCAAAATGCCAAAACAAAATTAATAGCTCTGCCGTCGAAATTGCCCTTTTGGGCTAATAAAAATATTTTTAAGTCTAATTAAATAAGTTCTTTTATAACTAGTATAATATTCCACTCGAATGTGGCTAAAATTAAGATCGTTAGGCTTCATGAATATACACAAATTGTATGGAAATTATACTACGACATTACGAAATCTCTGAAAGCGAGGGAAATAATAGCACTGACATGATGTTACATTGAATGTAACAATTTATACATCCTATTAATATCGAGGGAGGAAGATGAACCAAGTCCTACTTTGATCTGTATGGTACTTAAGGCCTATGCAGGCGATAGATATAACTTTGCACTTCTAGCCACAATACAATTTGTGGGCTTGTTCTAAACAGTCAGACAAGAAAATGAAGCTACGACAACAAATTTTCTGTTTCACCCATAGCAAATGTTTTCACTGTTGTTATTAATGATGCTTTAATTGTTGGCAAAAGTCAGTTATAGTTTCAATGAGAAAAGTTATTTTCAAAAATGCACCAGCCAAGTAAATGTTCAAGACAGAAAATTCTTCAGTAACAAATTACTGGTAAGGTAGATTTTAATGTTGCAAAAGTAAATAAATTTCTGATAAAATACGTTTTACAAAATAAATCGCTTCTGAATAGTAAATATTGCTGTTTTGCTATTCAGGATATATTCAGTCTGTCCATTTTAAATAAAATCTCAAAGAGCACTTCAGGTTTTCGTGTAACTGCTTCTCAAGTTGCCAACCAAATCTTGAGTAGATTTATCATCGAATAAGCTTTGGAGTGTTTGCATGGTTCTCACCCCAATTTAAATCTCGCTGTTGAAATTTGTTATTGACATAACGTTTCCTGAAATATGAACTAAGAATGAAAACATCCGCAAGTTTCTATATTAAAAAGTCTTTACATTTTTACTTCTATATATTTTTTGGGTACCATAATAGTATTACTTTTAATGCATTTTCCTGTTTCAGTGTCGGTAAATTTATTTACGAGCATTGAAACGAAGCCTTTGGACAAGAAAAGCGATTATCAATCAATGCTTTGCGATGAATGTTTATTCGAATACTTTAACATAGGTGCTTCAAAATAATATTGAGCTTTCTTCCATTGGCGATCGTGACATATGTCATCATCACCTAGCAGAGAAGATTAAAGACTTTTAACAAATTAGAACATTTCAGCATCATCCACAGCTGTTGTAACCGTGGTTACGAGCGGGCTAGAAGGCGGGAATGTCCTTGCAGTGCCTATTCTAGAGTAATAAATGACAGCGTTGAGTCTATAATCATACTGCTTTTTTATATGATTTTATATGAGCGATAAATGGTAAAATTTAGGTTAAACTTAAAAAGAGACTCGAAGTGAAATTTTAATGAAAACGGGCAGGAGTTACTGCATAATAATACATATGCACAATGATTACTAATATTACTAGACAAGGTTGATTATCTGAATTTATTTTAAAATCCAGTGATAAAAATAATGGAAGTGGTTTATATTTCTTCTTCATTTGTGTTTATTTTCTGAATATGTAAAGGGTCTCCTTAAGTGTTTCCTATCAATTTCAGTTAAAAATTATTTCAGTTAAAAGTCTTATCATTACTTAAATACTATAATGGACAATTTTTATTTCGATTTGATATGATTTGATTTTGTTATAACAAAACACAAGACTGTTGTAGGGATTTATATTTATTTTAAATAACCAGTTAAATTTAATTTGGACCTCCTTCCTATAAGCCTTCATTCAACTAAGTGTAAGTGCAAGAATATTTAAATTTGGTAGCGCGCGTAAGGAATGCAAATTCTAACACTGGGTGAGAAGTTTAAATATCCAGTTCTTGAAGGGAAATTTAGAAGGGTCTGGGAAAACTCTGTGCGTGTTTGTAATGCAAGCTTCGGCTTAGCATTTATTGCTGGTTCGAGGTGGCTTAAACAGATATTATCTTGCTGCCACTAAACTATCTACTCGCTGTAGGATACAGGATTGTGAGCCTTGCAGTTTAATTTCACTACTTTTTAATATCTGGAATTTATGCGTATTGATTCTACTGTTTCAGTTACCGCCCAAGCAGAAGCGTAGTGTGTTAGAGTCGAGTTGACGCATTGTAAATACGTTAAAGAGTGTAATAAAGGATAGCTTTAACCCTTCTTCTGTGCAATCACTACTCTCCAGATTTCACACAAGAGTTAGACAGTAGAACTCTATTACATGGTTATCTGCCGAAGATAAGGGATGTTTTTGTAGAGCGTTTCCTGAAGGAAACAGGTTCATATTCACTTTGCACATGACGAAACTCAATGAAATAAAACATGCATCAAACTCATTTGCTTGGAGGTAAATGAGAAACAATTGGTCATGAGGAAAAAATATATAGTGGGTGTAATAGCACAACTCCAATGAGTTATTTACGTAAATTCTGGTTCAGTGGGTGTCTAATGATGCCGATGTTTTCATAAAAGTCTGTAAGGTTTTAGTTTAAACTAACAAAGTTTTATGTTAATTTTCTCTTTCCTGTAAGTTCTTATTTCAAATTCCCGTTAGAATGAGCGCGCGTTTCAGCCATATGCTAATTTGAAGTGGAGCCAAGTTTGTATTTAAAGGTTAGCGAGGAACTTCTCAGTGTGAGAGAGTTTTTAGTCTCAGTCACTGCAGCTCTGTTGGACGTCCACCTGACTAGCTAGTATTTAAATTCTAAGCCTTAACGCTGTTACGCTATTACTTATTGAAATAATCTAAGTGTATTAGTATTAGCTAAATCTTGCTACGCACCATTGATCGTTTAGCAAGAGGCCAACCTCGCGTTCATAGCTCTGTGAGCAACGATTACTTTATTTTAAGTTATTTGATTGTTCAAGTTAGACTCTCAAGTGCGGTCATTATTTTCTGTTATCCCTCCCGAGTTGGGAAGTGGCTGTAAATAATAGTGGTTTAATAAAAGAGGATTTTAAGTCCTTCTTACGTGCAGTTATTCTACCTCATAACCACAGTATTCTAGCACAGAACATAGCTGCATTCAGCTGCCTGTTCAAGATCAGGACTTTAACTACTTCACGAATATGTTCGCCAAACGTATGCACAGAACACACAGTCCTGACAAGTCTAGGTTTGATTTCGTTTTTATTTCACACTGATTTCCATGTTTAGATTTAGGCTATATCTGAGGAGATTTTGCTTTCATTTTAATCTCACACAAAAGAGTAGCCAAAATCTAAAACGCAAAAAGCAATATATAAGCAAGCAGTCTGACGTTATTGATGCGTGCATAAAGATACATAAATATAAACTTAATGCGATATTTAGAGCGTTTAAAATACAGTAATAACAACTGCAATTTCGAAACGAATGCAATCTGAAACAATCTGTTTACAGTAAAAATTGAACTCTTCAGAGATTTTAGGAACTGCTTGTAGCATATACTTTAATATAGAGTTATGAAGTAATAAAGCAAAGTGTTACAGAACTTCAGCTTTCCAACTTCCAACAAAAATTCCAACTTCCGCTTACACTGAAATCCACACGAGAATACATTCTTACCAAACGATAAGCTCAAAATTTTCTAAGTGTGTTTTCTCTTTTCTTCCGAATTTATGTATATTACATTGAATAAAACTGATCAACGTTTGCCCAAAGAATAGATCATTAATTTAATAATACTAGCTCCTAAGTTGCAAAACTTAATCACCACCATTTAAGGGAGAGAATGTGAAACATAACCATTTCTTCACTTCCATATGAATAAAGATAAGGGACGTCAAATGCTCAACGGCATTCACACCAAAACACACATATGATCAGAACTGTATTTAATTTCGGTCTTATCACGCTTGTTTTGTAAAGGTAGTACAGAGCAGAGCTATTGAATTCTGCCACCTTCCAGTTTAATATATAACTATGTAGTCTTTAACTACTATTGAACGTTTAATTTAAATCTGACTGTTCTGAATATTTTCACCACCACTAGTTGTAGTTAATGTATCACAAGAGCGTGTACTTATGTTCCTAGTTCTTCTTAAATAATGGGGTTATTATAACCTTGTCAAGATTTTATCATTTATCTCAGACGCAGAAATAATTCGTTTCAAGTCTGTTAATGTTATAGGATTAAAATAGCTTTGAGAGATCGAGTGCAGCCCTATACTTGGAGCCCAAGCAAATTACGGATCATGTCGCAAGGATAAGCATCAATTAGTCTGACCCCTTTTCCCCCAGAATTGGAAGCTGCAACCGCACCAGGAAGTTAAGGCTTCGGTTCATTTTAGACATCATACGAGCCTCAGAGAACCCAGCCAGTATTTCCGATGGTAAAAATTTAATACTGAACTTTTTGAAACACTTAGACATGCAATTTCTCCCGCTTCAAGGAAGCCTTGAACTGATTCCAAATTATCGGTAGATTTTTGTTGCGCGAATCAGGCAGTGAGACTTAAAGTTAGAAGTGTTTAAACAGCCTTTGTGAAAGTATTTGCCGTGATGAAAGATAGAACAAAAAATAAAGTGTAATATTTTGGTAGACACCAAATTAAGGTGTAATAGTTAACCGAGATTATGTTGAAGAAAATACAATTTGTGAATTTAATTAAATGCAAAAGAAACCAATACGTAAGTTATGCGAGTAATATGGCGTAAGCTGTTACTTCAGATTCAAAATTTTGGTGAATTACGAAACCCAAGTATGTTGCACCAGTTCTTAGAGTTAGTGGTGAAGTTAGTGTCAGTGAATCCACTCAGGGTGATATATGAGCTGAAGTCCTGGGGATACTTTTGTAGACCGGTAATGAAAGGAAGCCAAACGTTTGACATCAGTAGGCATTTTAACAACCGGAAGAAATTTTCCCGCGATAATGGCGATTCCGAAAATCAAAAGCAAAGGAGGAAACTGGGAGAAGATACTAGGCTTTAAACTCGTCAATGGCACTGAAATACAGAGGATACGGCCGGAGAATAGAAAATCCAGAGAATAGAAAATCCTTCTCATATTCAATTAAATATCGTGTTTATAAAACAATATTCCCTCCCAGTGATTCCATCTCTTTGAATTAGCGTACCAGCAGATGCATTGTTGGGTACGGGGGCGCAAAGTACCTATCTTACCTTGCCGTGCTTCAGCTTACAATTCCCTACCAAAATGAGTTTTTAGAAACGCGTTGAATTCAAATGAGGAAGAGTTAGTATTAAAAGGAAGTTCAGCTGACTTCGAGAGAGAGAGTTGGGAATCCAGAATAGCGCACGTTTGCCTTTGGGCTACGTCTCTCTCAGCTGTTGTTACGTTCAGTCGCATTAGTACATGCCTTTTGGTAGTTCGTTGGATTGTTTAAGATTACAGGCTAAATACTTTACAATTGTGTTAACTTCTGCTGAATCTCTTAGTCATTAGTTGGTTCTTCTTTCTTACTTTTGAGTTAAACCCAAGGAGGCTTAGCTATAAGCCCGAAAGGGGCCTACTGTTAATCTTATTTTGAGCGAATAAAGAGTAATTAAAACTTAACTGAGTTTACGATCTCTGTCTTTTGAACTAAGCGATAACTCGTTTAACAGTTCTCTAGGTCCGTCGACACTTCATTTAACAGAATAAAAGTGAGGAATCCTACAAAGTAATTAAAAGTTACGCTCTCCAGCAAATACCATAAGATGTAATGAAAATTAACGCAAAACATTAGGTATTTAGTCTTGAAATATGGTATTCTTGATGTCTAGTATATCTAAGCTACTGACAATTTAGGATTTTGGTTAGCGGATTGTTTGTAGAAACTGCACTTTTTCAATCGCATGTTAATGCATTAGAATGATATAGAGCAAGGGTAATAACTGGAATTTAGGGAAGCAAAATGTTAAAAAGATTTCGATGAAATTGTAAAAGGAAACTTGAAAAGCGTGCTAAATTATTTTTCATTCCAAATGCATAAAAGGAGATAAGAAGTGATGACATGAAGTTTTTTAGAACAAATTCGAAACTTCTGCAAAAATTATATTTAGTTTTAGACATTTAACGTAGTGTTTGTAAAAGATCGCGTATAATGTTGATTTAGAATTAAATATCTTAACTAGATTCTTAAAAAACCTTCCTTGAAATTACTTAAATTCTGGTGTGGGAAATGTAGAGCTATTTTATGTTAATTAACCAGTTATTAGAATTTCAGTCTTTACAATAATTTCACCCACTAGATTGTAAATTAGTAGTGAGTATTTAAGATGAGGTTTTAGATTTTGAAATAGAGAGGGTTTTGGCATCGCGTTGCGAGCTACGTGGTTAGTTTGTGCCAGCTCTTAAAGTTGTAATTATTCAGCTTTGCGGTCTGTCGTTGCCGAAACTTTAAACCTAACGTTCCATTACAGTCACTGAGACAGTTTTTAAATGAGTATTTTCTGTGTAGTGTTTGACTGCTGTTGAACGTTTAATTTAAATTTGGCTTTGTTATTTATTTCGACTATCACGACTTGTGGTTATTGTAGCGCAAGAGTGTGCAGTTTATTTTAATAAAAAGCTTATTATACTCTTTTTAAGACTTCGTCGTTTATCTCAAATCTAGTGATGTTCAGCTTTAAGGGTTATAGAATTGAAAAATTGCATTATCCAATCAAGTGTAAACCTATATATAAAGGCGCAGAATAAGTTTGACTACTATATGCGCATGAGCGGAAAAATCGCTAAATGCTTGTAGTGCTGACCTGGTTCCGAGTCCAGGCGAACGGACTGTCCCTCACGAAGCCATCCCTCCCCTAATATACATAGTTCTAATTTGCTTTCCCATAATCAAATAAGTCAAAACCAAACTCTATATGCATGTATTTATATTTTTCCAAGCAACTATCTCTATTGTCATAAAACAAAAGCTGCGTTCATTGAAAATGCTTAACAATGTCTTTGACACTGCAATTCCTCTTTTATATCTGTGCATAAATCATGCGCCATAAGGGAAGTATCCAACTGCGCAAGTTCGGAGATTGCCACAATATAATACAAAAAACGGTATTATTCTCCAGGCACAAATATGTGGAGAGTTTTAGAATAAATTATGCCAAAATTCCACTAATAAATGCAACAAATCTTTGTTTTATATACTGTTCCAATTTTTGCAAAATAATTGCTAGTTTCCAATAACTTATTAAATTCCACTCCTTGCACTTCCTTTTCATGAAGTGTTGAAACATTTTCGTTTTCCCTTCCGATGGAATGAAAATTTGTTTACTGTTTATCTTGTCTGTCGCCGATGAGGTCACATGACCTGCGGCACAGGAATGATGGGAATTTTCCCTTTTCAGTTGGACTTGCGTTTGCTTCTTGAAAAACGTTCATCGTACGTGTACAATGCATAATCTGGAATATATAAGCATTAATAAATCATTCGTTAAAAATAAACGTCTAAATCTTTTCAAAATAAATTAAGTGTACATGAAGATAAATAACTGAATTAATTATGCTAAATTAAAACTATACTATGTTTGTAAGTGCTTTATAAGTAATTGGATTCAGAATGGAATTCTTCGCTCTGTTCTAATAAAATAATAAGCATTCGTTCTCCATTAAAATAAATTTCAATCAATCCTAAATAGTGAAAACCGCTGATTCGAACATTTTGTAAGTTCATATGTACCGAGTCAAAAAGTTGGAACAAATACATGACTCTAAGTGTCTGAATCTCTGTGCATAACATATTGTTGCGTTATACGGGTTCGTGGATTTGAGAGTATCCGACGAAAACACGATGCAGAACAATAAAAAACACAATTTATTTACAAGAATCACTATTTACAGCACAGTTCCAAAATTACCTTTGAAAGCGTCGAAAATCTACAATAAATACGCTGAAACAATCAGCAACACAGCTTCAGGCTGTAACTGTAAAGGTAGCTTCACGGCAACACTAAACTTATAATAAACACCGTGGAACAATCACCAATACACTGTCAAGCTATTGCTATACTGTAAAGGCAGCTTCACGGCAAAGCACTATCTCGATCGCTTTCCGTTCACAAAACTCTCGCGTAGCTTAGCATTCACAGTAAGCAGCTATTCTCACAACTCTCACGATTATTCACACACTCGCAATCTTCACAATACTTCACAATCTATCAGGTATTGGACCATGGGATATCGCCTATTTGGTCGCCAAATGGGCGATAAAGTCGGCAATCTGGCAACCCTACCATACACCATTTTATAGCAACCCTAGTTCTATGCCGGGAAGCTTACATACAGGCGCAACCGCCGAATTTTTCGCAACAATATTCTAGGAATATGATTTTCTGATGGCACAGAATGATAGGGAAAGGGAAATAGGTTCCCATAAACTGAGAAGTTCGTGAAGTCAGTTATTCTTGGCACAAAGGGGTGTGCCAATGTAAATTTCTGATTAAATGTCATGTCAAATTTTAAAAAAAAATAGTTTTTAGGCAACATTTGAGTCGGCGAATCGAAATGTGAACAAAAATGGCATGCCATTTGAGAAAATTCCGATTTTATATTAAAAGAACTAGTTGTTAGAGCAACAAAATTGTTAGGAGAGCATTATATATAAATCCAATATATATCCTAAGTCTCGCTTTCGAGGTATGAAAAATGCAAGTTGAAAACTTGAATTTCTTTAATCGGCAGAGTAGAACGGAAGATGCCCCCTCTCCCCTTTTGACTAGGTGTAACTATTCCTGTGCACCAAATGTTTATTTCCGGAATGTAAATAATTAATTTAATATGAGACGTAATGCAAAACAGTAGATTATTCTTAACACGCATAAAATGACACTTTATTCACAAGAAAAATATTTGCGTGGAAAATAAATGGAAGGCGATGTACATAAAAAAGGCTGACAACATTCATAAAAAAGGCTAAATGACAACAATTAAACGTAGTTAGGAGGCATAATATAAGAAAAAAATACTTGAAGATTTAACTGCCATAATTTATTCGCATTATCTTTATTTAATATTTTTCTTAGAAAAGCAGCATTAGGGGTGCCTAAGCAGCGACTCAGAAACGGGTGTATATAATTACTTTTATATTTGCGTTTAACAGGGTACATCGTTGATGCCTGGTCTACATGTTGACTGATTTGAAGTAATTTAATATATTTTAGATTGTGGGCTTCAGTTTATCACCACTTTATAATTAGTGTGCAGAAAACAAAAACATGTAATTAAATTTCAAATAGTTCAGTTTTACTTAATCTGGAAAGAAAAACAAGCTATTCGGGAAACTTCAGTTCTGAATATATGGAATATATACAACTATACTAAAAATATTTCATTTTTATCATTGAAAATAAATTCCGCCCTATGGTAGCTCTATGTGGTGGCTAGAACTGTGTAGGAGTAGTCAACGCTGTGTAGTACTCCTGAAATGATCGGCTAATCTAATTGATGGGATTTAAGTAACGTCAGGTAAAATGTTGCGTCTATAATCTATGCAAAGTAGCTGAAGCCTCTGAAATCTGTCAAACGGAAATCTTGTCTAGAGGATGAACGTAAGAGAAGAGAAATGACAGTAACGTGGATATTAACCCCCAACTTAAATACTGTCCTGGGAATAGTCATTCCATAATATCACAATAGCGCAAATGATCGCTGACGAATTACCAATGACTTTCTTGCCTACGTGCCCTCATTTGAAGAATAGAAATAAGCTGCAGTAAACAATCAATGTTGTGAGTTAGTTTGCCTAATGCTGCTAACTCACAGCATTGACCAATCATCAAAACATTGATTTATCATCAAACCAAACGAACCAGCGGCTGAGAAGTAAGATCGCAAAACACCAGTGGTTTGAACCAATTTCAGATCTTATTGAACAGAATAAGCACAGACGAATTTTTGTAGTCTTCCCATACATCACACTACTACAAGAAAGTTTCACTTAGTAAATTCTCCTCGAAGGTACTCTTTTCCGTAGGCAGATAGTGTATATTGGCCTAATTTAATAAATCTAAATATATTGTCATACCAAACAACAAAGAGCATAAACATAGAGTATATTCCATCCTTCTTTTCTTTATAGAATTCTCTATATTATTTATCGAAATAATGACCAGTTGCTGTACACTTAATGCCCTATTAAAATTCTGTATTAGAGTCATTGATGCGCCATTTAAATTATTCTTTAAATAGTCTATAAATATGCTTCGGAATAATAAACATTGGTTACTTTATTCTCCAGTGGCATGCATTAGAATATTTTATTTAGTTCATTCATGATGCCTTTTCTCTATGCTAAAAACATTTCATAGATTTTACACGTATTTCCTGACAAGCTATCGAGTTCACATTTTGTACACATCCTGTTTGTGACGACAATGCAATGTGTGGAAACGATTTCCTCAAAGTTCTATTCACATTTTCTAAAATTTAATATTTATATGATTCTCAGAATTTTATTGCTTGCGCGATCCGGTAGAGCGGAAAAAAGGCTTTTAAATTAAAAATGTATGACATTTTTAGCATAATCCCTGATTTCGTGCAAATTTTCGCTAGCAATCAATTTCGAGCAAATTTTAACTATTCTATTTACAAACCAAAACTGCTAAATGTCTGGAATTAGCAAGTAATTGCCGAAATGAGGCATAAAGAGAAACATTAGAAAAAATCTTTAATCCTTAAACTGCAAGGAAGTGTCAGGTTTTAAGAATTTTTAAATTCTCTGTAATAATCCAAACTGTACTCAGTAATTGCAAAATTTCCTTTTGTATGAAACTTTGAAGCGTCTACATTCATTTTAAAATCTAGAAGGTATATTTAACGGCAATATGAATTCAGTATTAAATTCAGTATTAGAAACTCTCATGAAAACTATACTTAAACATTATAGCTTCCGTAGGTGTAAAAGAACAAATAGTAATCAGAAGAACAAAAAGAAAAATAATAAATTATGAATGAGAACTTATATGGAGAAAAGGATTCACTCCTTTTAATACAGCAAATCTAACTTCATTTAGTGACATTTATCGACAGTGAATATTATTGAAGCATGGATAAAAAAAATCACACGGACTTGCGAAGCAGGTTAAGGCAAACACATAAACTGTTGTAATATGTAATATATTCCTAGTACGTTTTGTCGCATAGGTGATTAAAATTGAATGAAGTAGTTTTCTGTTCGTAAATGTATGAGCATTTTAGATGAATATCCATATCCTATTAGTTTACATTTTTCAGTAAATAGCAACCAAATAGATGGAAGAAGAAATTGCAAATTAAGTCTTTAGACTCTAGTACTTGAAATGGACTATTTAAAATTATTTAATTCCTTTGCAGGAACCCCGAAGTTTTTCAAAATCAAGAAAATGTGAGAAATCAATTATAGTCTTGCCAAGATACAAATCATGGTTCTTCCGTTTGCAAGATTGGTGTGATAACCATTTGTGCAAAGAGGGCATGCATGGATTAATGTAATAATTCTTTACATCTGCACCCATCCTAAATTGCTCTCTTGAACTCAGTTTTGATTCTATGGTATAAAGATCTATAAACGATAAATAATATACATACGGACATCATACTCCATACGCTTTTGCTGAAGCCACAATTTTAACTTATTTACAGGCTTGTCTTTTAATTACAATAACAATGATCATAATATTGTTTCTAGTATGTAGTTGTTTTGATCGTTTTGTTGTTAAAGTCATAACTGGAGAATACTTCCGCATAACAAATTTCCATTGCTTGAAGGAAATCGTCTGCTTATGCCCTGTTTGTGTGATCATGACCCCGTCTGCATATATGATCAGCTGTTCTGTCGTATCAATGAGCTCACGTTCGGATCCTGGAAAAAGCTTTAATATTTGTCTTAGCAAAAAGGAGGCTCTCAAAATAGATTACGAATTGTAATTGTGTGCTTAATGTGCTTTAATGGTAGGAAAAGAATGGCAGGAATACTATTAGATCCATTTTCTAGAGTATTTTTCTTTACAACTGGAATAAAACTGGGCAAAGCCATATTGTCATCCATAAACTGCTCAATAACAAACACAATCCTATGCTTCTTGTCAATATAAAATTCGTGAATTTGCTCTGATTTTAGTCCCAGACAAATGAGATAACTCACAAGAACAGACCTTCCTTTCCATTTTCGAATGATTATCATAAAGTATTCTTTTAAACCAGTGCATTCCAAATCTGTGTGATGAGATCAAATAGCAAATATAATAATATTGTTGAAACTGAGTGTAACAGAAATGTTTTAAGAGGTATGTTTTTAAATATCTAGAATATTTATAACATTATTGCGATGCCATCTTTCTGGCGTTTTTGTTGGATATTACAACAGTTTGTATTTGACTTTGTCCGTTATGTTCGAAGCGTCAATCGATCACCATTTTTATGGGCGACGATTTCAATATCTCGAAGTCAGATTACCAAGCAGAAAAACACTATTGGGATCCGAATATTTGGGAAAGCCTCTTTACACGTTTTAACACTTTTCTATAAGAATGCACTGCGGAGCAATGCTCAATCACAAAAATTCGTTCAGCCTGGGAAAAGCTCATTTCTATCTCCCTCCAACCACACGATTGCCAAAGCTAATAGTTAAAGATATTAGTGAAATTCCAACTGATATATTACTTGTAAGATTGTATAACATGTGGGAGTGTCATCCATTGAAACAATGTAGCACTAATATTCATTTTAGAATTACCCAATTGAAATTTTAATGTGCATGACTTTTTGATCACTCGAAATAATAATTTCAGTAACTAACCTTTACCGAAACTTACTCTCCCCATCTTATAAGCAGAGCAAAAGAAAGATTTATGAAGTATTAATACAGTTAAAATAAGTAATTGGTATAAAATATAAAAGATTTTATTCGTGACTGTGGAGAAAGAAATTTCTATTTTATGCATTTATGTTATACGATCTTCTTTGATGTCTGTAGAAGTGTTCGTGCAACAAAGAGGATTTATGTCACCAAGAAACATACTTTCAGTTTCTTTTATCTTGATACCGGTGGCAGAATAAAAGCATTCTTAGAAGAAAACACTTCCAACAATGGAATTTTTTTCTTTTAAACTCCGGAAACCAAAAAATAGAAAAAAAGAAAAAAAAATTCTATTTTCCAAACTGAAAGTGGAAAGAAAAAGTATTTCGCCAACTCATGCAGAAAAAGTACATGGCAGACTATTATTTATCCTTTTTTATTAATCGTTTGTATTCCAAATTTGAATACTCTATAAAACTGAAAAGTCCTTTTCCTGAGAATTTTATTTATTTTTGTTTGATTTCAGATTTACAAGACTGAAAAGGTGTTACTGAGGATAGTACATCGTTAAAATGTTTTAGTTGTAAAATTTTGTATCTTGAAAAACAACGGTAAATAACCGAATTTTCTTTTTTTTCGTGGGAGACCTTAAGGATACTTGGACAAAACGTTCTAAGCACTTTACCGTCTTTTCCCACCAAAAGAAACAATTAAATAACTCTATAAAAGCACCCAAATTGAAATGCTGATTTATCGCTTTCTTGATTTGGTTGATTGGTTCTCGCTTACTGTCCCCATTCATCTTTTATGCGTGAGAGAAATTCTGAGGAATTTAATGAATTCCTTCCATGTGAGCTTCAGTGGTCATGAGACTGAATTAGCAAACAGAATGCCTTATATTCAGTTGTAGGAGAAACACTGTTGATATTTCCTATCCATCCGCGAAATGATTAAGAGTTCTTTTGAGCTAGATTTAGAAATCAGTGCGTTACTGCACTGCATCATACTATGGCAGAACTTGGCCATCGGAAGCAATCTGAAATCAGATTTGCCCGCAGATGTACTAAGATTTGAGTTTCATAGAATATTCTAGGTCTATGATATAGTGCTGGAAATTGTGTTAAAGTAGACTACAGAAAATGAACTAATTAGAAAAGTTAAAACGTATGGTAAACAAAATGAAAAAGATATTTCATACCATACCGTCAATTCACTGAAAGCGCCTTTACTTAGTATTCACCCAATATTATTCATCTCCTTAGATAAATAGTCTTTGCGATTTACTTTAAAAAGTTAATCATTTAATCTACTGCCTGTAGTTTTTTACTGTATAACTAGACTAGGATAAGAAGACTATCTGTTTATTGCGAAGGGCGTACTTTATAAGGGAAACTGTTCCAATGCGGAAGACTGGGATATGATCTCCTATCCGTAACTGGTTAGATTACGTTGATCCGAATACATAAAGAACAGGATTGTTACCTGCTTGAGGTCAGAGATATCTTCGTGGAGAATGCTCTAAGCAAAAACAGGTCTCATCGTCTTTACATTTGCCAAAAGTCACGGAATATGCCTAGGCTCGTACCCGGCTCACCTAGGTTCGCACGCTGGTCAAACTATAAATATTCAGTAGTCTTAACTTGTGGTCCACTGTTGGGACCCCTTTCTGGAACAAATTATTTGCAAACATTATGATGTCTTATTCGAATAGGGAACATAGCAGCTAATAATCTTGAACATTCAAAGCTTAATTCTGAGTATGTTTAAAAATTTAGAAGTATTACGTTCATTAGCAGGTAAATGATAGAAAATGAGAATGTTAAGAAATTCTTTAATTTTCGTAGAGCAGCTGCAGTGAGGAGTAATTTTCGTTGTTTGAAAGTTAGAAAATAATAATACTACAAAACGTCCACTAACTTCTATAATAAATTCTCGTTTAATGCTGTAGGAGAGTTGATATATCATAAAATTATCACTTCGAGATGGTAATCTATGACAGCGGTTAGTATTATATCAAGGTAGTTGCAATTCTGCTGGTATAAAATACATCAATCTGGTTCCTGCAGTCAAAAAAGACAAACTATGCTGCCTCGGAAGACAGTGGTTTTGGTAATCGTAGTGGGTAGTGCGACTGCCAGAATTCGGCTTCAGCAGTGCCTTCCTCCGGCGTGGTCTCTGTGCACTGGAAGTGGTGACTTGGGTTGATAGTGGCGTAGCAAAACGAGTTCTGTTTAAAGCCCACAATGTCTTGGACAGCGGCAAACTGAATTTGCATAGTTGGCTCGTTTTAGAGATGCTTTTGATTTACTTCCAACTCTTCTGTCTGATACGGAATATCGATAGTCAGTCTGTCTAGTGACCTTTATTAGTAAGAACACGTTAATATATTGATTGGTATCTTTAAATGCTATAGAATAAAAATTACTCCAGTCTTTATAATGGAAATCAACTCACTCCTTTTTGTGTGTTGTCTAGGTGGTTGATTAGGGATTAGAAGGTCTAGCTGCCAACTGAGAGATTCATGGCTCAGATCACAGCGAGAGGAGTTGATTTTATACGTTTTCTACTCCCAGTAACTGAATAGACTTTGTACATTAATTTCCAAAACTTAAGCTGAAGACCAGCTCTTTAGTAATGAATTGCTGTTCGGTGAATAATAACTAGTTTCGAAATAGACAAAGTGTAAAAAGAATCGAGGCGGCATTTGTCAGCAGTATTTGCGACTTTATGCAGGTCACAACAGGACTGAAACTCCATCTCAACTTAGATCCTTCCTTATTTCTGCTACAGGAGGGACAGTGTCAGCCACGAGAGTATGCAGAAGGCTGCATGAAAGAGGTCAATATGTTAGACGTTCGCCATTTTGAGTTCAGGTTTCCTCCCGCAATCGGAGAGACCGTCTGAATTCTATATGTAGTTATGCAAACTAAACAGAAAATCAGTCACGGTCCGTTCTATTCAATGATGAGTCCCGCTTTAATTTACAGGGTAATTTTTGACGTATTTGCACATGGAAAAAAACACACAATTCCGTCTAACGTGCAGAAAAGAGTTAGGTGTAGCAGGTAGTGCTCTTGTGTGGGAAGGATTATCTTTAGGTAGGCTCACAAGCTTGTACTGGCGGACACATGGAACTCTCAATGCAACAAAGAAGAATAGAGAAGACAAAGAGTAACAGAGAGGACACAATTGATCCTATTGTTCGCGCTCATGCTGCCGCATCGGCGATACCTTTATTCGGGAAATAGATAATGGAGGACTGGAGGCCCTCTGAAGTGGTATTGTTGGCTTCCAACCACCTGCCCAATCCCTAGGGAACATAGAACTGCTTGTCATGATCAATGGGCATTACTATACCTGCATCTCATTGGTAACGTGACAAACACTACAAGATATCGCTGTCAGGCTTGTATTGCTGTTCAAGGTGATCGTACTCTCTTTTGAGATTTTTTTTGTATTCAATTTGTATGTCTGAATTTTGCAAAATTTTTATGTTCCTGTTGTTATTAGAAAATGTGAAAAAATTGTATAACATGTTCTTGCGTTTCTAAATTACAAGTGCTGTAATAAATATTTTCACCAAGATTCGGCGAAATTGCTTGCATAATTTTGAGTTATCGCCAGTTTTCCGTTTTTTTACTTACGTTTGGAAACAAGTCTATAAGGAAGCATTTCATTTTTACACGCGGGCTTTCATGGTATATGTGATTAACACAGTTAATTAACAAGTGAAAGGATCGCAGTACTGAATAACATAATAGACGCCAAATTTGTATAGATAATGTCAAACAATACAATAGTTTGACAATGTATACATGTCAAACTGTATTTATTGTCAAATGTATACAATTTGTATTGATAATAAACATAATCTTTTATTGCAACGGATATATTTTGGTAGTAAAGTGCTTGTTTTATTATAAATATCAGAAAAAAAACGGGTTTTTTAGGCTAAAAAGTTAAAAATTAATTTCAGTAAATTATTAGATTATTATTATTATTTGTATTATAAGGTATTTTTCCCGCCTTCTTCGCATGCCTTCGTGGTGTAGTGGCCAGCACGCTCGACGCGTAAATGAGCGGTCCGTTGTTCGATTCCCAGGGAATGCATTGCTCATTTTTCATCTTTCCCGCTTTCGAAATAACCTAATGACTCTACAAGTGGCGCCCGAAGTAAAAAGATGGTGGATGATGATTCTCCACCGCCAGGAATCCGCGCTTAAGTCCCCAAAACCCAGGTCGACCTTTAAAAGGGAGAGTATATAAGGTATTTCTCCCGCCTTCTTCGCATGCTTTCCTGGTGTAGTGGTCAGCAAGCTCGATGAGTAACCGAGAGGTCTGTAGTTCGATTCTCGGCAAAAGCGTTGCTCAATTTTCATCCTCTCGCATAAAAAAACCTGATGTCTCTAGAGTGTTTGTAAGTATTTTTCAATAAATTGTACTGAACCGTACCGTTTTTCAACAGGCACAAGACTACTCTGAAGAAACAATTGCTTAATGTGACAACGATTGTCTCATGCTCAAGTGTTGTCATTTACAGAAAAACAACAATATTTGATAAAGTAAACTAGCGCTTCTATCAGTATCGTTCGCATTTTCTTTAAGGTGAGCGCTGAGATTACACTGATAATCTTCTGTGAACATATTTTCATACTATCACAGAATACATACATATCATACTTCACTGAATACATTTACTACCTATTTCCTTTTATTTTACAATGTAGCTTAGAAGAAATAATGGGAAATTTTTCTCATTGCATGTAAAACTAAGTTTAAAGCTTATCGGGTTGCAAGAAAGTAATTTAGTATTTTTTAGTGTGAAATAACACCTAGTTGTTTTCTATATAAGCATGAATTTTAGTCAGTCAAATATCTTTAATTCTGTTCGATGAACTTTTGTCATCTTTCTGGTAACTTCATGCCTCCGCGCTCACAGAACGTTTTATTTTTATTAGGGAAAAAAACACCCTCAAGTAAGATTTGAAATCATTGTTATTACTGAAGTTGTTACCTTTTAAAAAGTTTTGTAAACTTCGAAATAAATGATTATCTAATGTTAGAAGGTTGGGGCTACATGAAGGATGAGAAATCGCTTACCAATAACCTCCAAAAATTTCGTACATTTTGGTAAAAATGTGTCAGACTTCGCATAGTGATGATGGAACACGATTTCTTTGCAAATTGCGAGTTCTGATGCGTTTTGAATGCTTAAACGCATTCATAAGTTGTTGGCAGTACACAAATCAGTTGATGGTTTGGTTGCATGAAAGCAGCTATCACCTTTGTTAATACCATGAAATTGACAGAATGATCTTTTTCTCACACAATTTAGCATTCAATGTGATTTGTGCTGATTCGTCATGCTTGGGCCATGATATTTTTCAATTAATATTATAGTAGATAATCCATTTTTAATAAGTAGTGATAAGTAGTTTAAAAAAGGGTCGATTACATTGCGTTTGAAATATGTATTGCAAATAATGCTTCGATGTGTTAAGTAAATGCCTTTCAATTATTCCGCAACCTAAATATTGAGCTTCTTAACGAGTCCAAGATATCTTACGTGGTTTTCAGTTGTTATGCGTAATACCTTTAATCCCTTTCTACAATCTCTTGCACAGTTATATGACGATTCGATTTAATTATGGCTTTAATCTTATCCTCAATGTCTGAAGGTCGGCCAGGACGTTGGCCAACTTTAGGTAAAAAATCTGTAGAACGAAATTTTTCGCACCAATTCTGACAAACGTGTTCTGTTAAGCAATCAACACCATAAACTTCACAGTTGCTTTCTTATCTTTATGAAAATAAAAAATCAAAATATATCGAAAATGCTAATTTTTGCACCCCAAGTTGAAACTGAGTGTAAACTAAGAGTTGTGAACAAAAATACACGGAATTTGTTTCTATAGCAACATAAAAGCTCCAGCTGCAAAATCTCACAAGAAAAACAAAATTATAAGACTGACAGAAGAATAATAACCTAAAATAAAGCTATCTATTCGTGAAAACCGAAATTGCTTTCTTACTAACCCAATATTATCAAATTTATCAAATTTCACCATATTAAATTTTGTTTATGAATTTTTGACTATCATGTAATATTTTTGTTCGCTTTTGCTAAAACTGAGTTTCGCACTTCAGATGAGTAAAGCTAAATGTCACTTTAAACAAATTAAGTGATTCTACTTGAGTGGTATTATTCTTTACAGAAATGGGTGTCTTCACATAGTTCTCAAAGTATGCGCTCAGTGATAAGAAATCTGGATGGACGAATAAAATTCTATCGACAAGAAATTTAAAGACGAATTTATGTTGATTAATATATGTTGTTGAAGATAATTTGCATGCCAGTTGGATTACCACGTCATTAATTCTGCTAGTGTTGAATTTCCAAGCATAATATCAGTTGGTCGCGTGAGCTATTCAAAGACTTCCAAGAGGACTTAAGCTATTTTGTCTGAAGACGTTTTTCATGAAAATATTTTAGATAGATTAATATGGAATGCATTGTAATATATTATTCACTTCTTAATGCAATGTTCTATTAGTTAACACGAAAACAAATTGTCATTTGATTATTTTATTATTCTCTAGTGGCGTTTGCAAAAAGTCAAACACAATGGTTCAGGGCTTAACTGCAATGCAAACACAATCTGAGGCTACATCAAGATGCTACTTTTATTACAAATGCTTCTTTTACAGAGTATCTTTGTCTCTCTAAATTTTAAAAGTGACTTGAAGGTTTCATCTGTACATATTACAGATTCTGTTGGTGCTTAAAGCAACTAAACGCTTTTATGATTAAGCAATTACTTCGCAATATATAAAAGCAAACATATACAGTGGCATAAGAGACTTCGTAATGCAGGTTCTCTTGACTGAGATATGAAGTCGCGTAGCGTCATTAGATTATTTTTAAGCTGGAGACGTGCAAAATAATCAATGCCCTCGCCGGGGCTCGAACTTGGGTCTCTCGTATACGCGTCGAGTGTGCTACCGTTAAACCATGAAGGCATCCAGAAGAAAGGGAGAAAATACCTTATGTACTTCCCCTTTTAAAGGGCGATTGGGTATTATGAAACCCAGTCGCCAGATCCTGGTTGTGAAGAATAGCCACACATCACCTTTTATTTAGAGTGCCATTCTAGAGTCAATAGGCTATTTTGAAGCTGGAAACATGAAAAATCAGCAATGCCCTCGCCGAGATTCGAACCTGCACCTCTCGAATACGTGCTAAGTGTGCTATCGTTACATCACAAATGCCTGCAGAAAAGAGGGAAAATGTACCTTATAGTCTAAGGTAAAGAACAGAAACTAATACTAACAATCTTGTGAAATGCCACTAGAGAAGATTCTAAGTTTTGTTCCTCGTAACATAGACTAACGTTTACTATATTTTACATCGATTATGTTGGAGAAATTCACAGAAGATTTAAAATTTACGAATCTTAAGTTCACTTCTCAACTACCTGATTAGCCATTTTATTTTAATCATACGTTATTTTAGTCGTTTTCAAATTTATGAGTTATCTATCAGGTATTTAATGATATCTCAGAAACATATTACAAAATTTATATAAGATTTTCTGATGAAGCAAATGTGGTAATGTCATCGATGATATAAATTTTAAATTACAAGGGAGTTTAAATTGAGATAATTTTTACATTTTGTAGATTATCGCCAGAATTTAAAAACATATTTTAATGAAATTTCTTATGGACACATGTTCATATAATACAAATAAGATATCAAAGTACAATTGATATTTATGCTCACGCTTGTGCATAAGGGTCATTGACGCAGGAAGTTCTAAAAACAGAGCTTGTGAAATAGAACATAAAAGAACCATAAAAAAGCTTATGTTCCGCACTTTCTTGAAAGAATGGTATTCTCAGATCTTGAAAGGTGAGTTGCAGTGGCCCTTTCAAGAGCATTCCAGATTTTACATAAGCTTTCAGATTTTGCTGATCAAACTATCCGTTTAGTATTTTTACCTTCCTTGAACTTATTCACCATATCAACTCTGTGAGGCCGAACGTTTTATCTATAAAACTGAAATTAGGACTAACTGTATTCATGCAAATAAGTACATGGGACTGTCAAACATGTGCATGGGACATACAGTCACTGTCAAAAACGTGAAGATAAAGGCTTGTCCAAAATCTTCGCTGCCATATGTGTCTCTTTCTCGGAGGTGGAGGACAGATAGCAGGTTCCTGGTTATTCTTCTGTACCCACTACTTATTTTTATCTGTGACATACGTGGAAGGACTCACCTATAAAAACATGTGCAAACAGTAAACTTGAAACTCGGCTTGGCGTGTTCGTATGAGTCCACGGAGAACTTAAAAAAGTTATTTCACTCCTGTTAGCTTCGCTGGCGGGGTTAGCGAATGGACAAATATTGATCTTCATTAGCTATCGTATTTTTTGACTGACTTAGCCAAACCATTTTCATTAAGCTTCCGGTATTCTTAAATTGCTTTTGTAAACTTTACAAGAAGTTGGGCTTTAAATTCCACGTTTTTAGCACTTTATCTTTAAGTGTAACCTTCTTCTGATCACTGAACTATTATTTACCTCATTCCACATACAGATGCTGGTGGTCACTTGTTTTACTTGTGTGCTTTTGCATTCCAGATAATGCTGCGAAACAAACTCCACGAGAGTCGCTGAGAATAGGAACTCGTAAAATGTCAGTTGACATTTTAATGACTTTTCTCCTAAAGACTCCTTTTACACGCAGATGCAAGTTTCCGTAGTAGGCACTAGAGGTTTATTTATTTTGGTTGGGAGGATAATTTACGCCTTTTAAGAACGTCGGCAAACTCTACAACTTCTCTTAAATTTGAGCGCCAGTGTATATATAGCGCGTCCACACACATTCTTTTATTGTCTAATATTTAGCAATTCTGAAAGTAGATATGTACTTCCAGTCACAACAAAAATGTTTTTAATGATTGAAATATTATTGTTTAGGCATTTTTAAATCTAAGAAATCAATTTTGTTAATATTTCAAGCCCTAATGTTTTACCTTTCACTGATTTCTATAATTATATTAAGTAAAGTTTACATTAATTTTCAAAAGTAAAAAAAAAAAATAAAAAACGTTTGCCTCACGTAGAATAAAACCTGAGCAAGATATCTAAGTTCAAATTTGCGATTTTTGTGCCTATTACAGTTTATCTTGAAGGTTGGTTTACTAAAATGACTGGATGTTTATAGCTTTTCAGAAATGTAATTTTATAATATTCTTTTATGACTTGCTAGAATTTGCATTTTTTAGTTTAAGATTATCTTACGCATGGTATGCCGAAAGAATTTTCACACAAATAATTTATAAATTTTGAAACATTAAATAACGCATTATTAATATTCCTATGCAGTTTCACTAACTTAGAAAAAATTATCTAAAATTATAGAAAAAATTTTATTAAACTAGAAATAGTTTTTAATTTTTAATTTGTGCAAATAAAGATAAATGTTGGTTTTGAGTCTGTATTTAAGTCTCTACTGTTTTTAGAGCAAGAGGTTTGTAAAACCCTGTGAATAAGGTATCCTTTTAATGAAAAAAATATTGATGTATACCTTTTACAACAGTCTGCATAGCAAATATTTGTTACTTTATCTTTTAAGATCAGATGCATTTTTCTAAACTGATCTTTTATTTTTAGTTGCGTACCAAAGCAAATATTTCACTATTCGATTCGTGCACAGTCCCATAGTATTTTTTAAAACTGTGAAATTAAATATTTCGGCCAATTTATGTCTAATGGCAGATGGCATGGCAGATGTTTAAGGGGTACTTTATTTTTTAGAATGATTTATTAGTTTTAGAGTAATATATTCTTAATTTGTACTAATACCGCTTTTTATTATTACTAAAATTTAATAAATTTGTAGTAAATTATTCCAGAAATCAAATAAAAATCTTGAAAAATACTTTTTAAATACAAAATACGATAAGGAAGAAGTTTTATAACTAGCAATATGTCTATGACCAGTTGTGATAATAAATGCCATACAAAGACATTTGTGGAGTCAGTGTATATTGAGTAAGTATTGAAGTTCTCCAATTTCAGGTTTTCTCTATGTCTAGACATTGGGAATGAAAGACAATATTGATAAAAGTAAGAAAGTAAGTCATTGAGCAAAGAGAGTAATAAAAGTAAGTTTATTTCCCTTTATGTTCGACACCCAGATTTTAAAAATAGTACAAACGAATCTATTATTGGTGTTATTTACTGTAATAATACTTAAAATGAGAGAAATATGCAATAAACATTTTATCAAAGTATAATTTATCCTTTGTTCTTGCATTTTGGGTTAAATATACGTTATAATTTCAGGTTTCCTACGTATGCTAACACAAAAACATTGATCGATAGTTTACTTCTATTTTTCACTTACATTTATCAAGGCATAAGGAATTAAATGGACTAAACTCTAAGTAACAAACTAAAATGTCTATTAAATATACACAGTCCAGTCACATTAATGTGACCATCTGTCAAAAGCCAGAATAACCACCTTTCGCAGAGCGGACTGCTGCGAGACGTGCAGGAAGAGAGTCACATAGGTCCCTGAAGGTGTTCTCTGGGATGTTGAGCCATGCCGACTCTAATGCCGTGGCCAGCTGCGCTAGATTACGCGGTTGAGGATCCATGGCGCGAACAACTCGATCGAGATGGTCCCACAGATGCTCGATTGGGTTTAAGTCAGGTGAGTTTGCTGGCCAGGGGAGGACGGTAAACTGATCCTGGTGCTCTTCGAACCCCGCACGTACACTGGCAGCTGTATGGCACCTCGCATTGTCCTGCTGGAAGATGCCATCATCCTGAGGAAAAACAATGCGCATGTAGGGGTGAACATGGTCCGCAAGGACAGATGCGTACTTGTATTGATCCATTGTGCCTTCCACAATGATCAGTGAACCTAGAGAATGCCAGGAAAACATTCCCCAGACCATAATGCTCCCGCCTCCAGCTTGGACCGTTCCGGCAATGGTTGCAGGGTGGTTCCTTTCAGAGGTTTCACGCCTTATACGCCAACGTCCATCTGTCCGATGGAGCATAAAACGCGATTCATCCGAAAACGCAACCTGTCGCCACTCAGTGGACGTCCAGCTGCTGTACTGGCGTGCAAATTCTAGCCTTCGCCGTCGATGAACAGCAGTCAGCATAGGTGCACGAACCAGGCGTCTGCTTCGGAGGCCCAGACGCAGCAATGTTCGCTGAATAGTACTTTGGGAGACACTTTTGGTAGCCCCTTGGTTCATTTTGGTGGTCAGTTGCTCAACGGTAGCCCGTCTATCTGCCCGAACGCATCTCCGCAACCGTCGTTCGCCTCTGTCATCTATGGCCCGTGGTGCACCACATTTGCCACGTCGCTGATTTTGGACAGTCCCATTTTGCCATGCACGGTACACTTTTACCACGGCGGCACGCGAACAGTTCACAAACTCAGCCGTTTCGGAAATGCTTCCACCCTTGGCCCGAAAGCCAATGATCATGCCCTTTTGGAAGTCGGATAAATCGCTTCGTTTCTGCATTACGCCAACGATTGAAATGTTTTCCGAAGCCCTCACACACCCTTTATATACGCTCAACTGCACTGTGCTGCCACCTGCCTTCTGTGATCGGTTATTTAACTCTGACATGGAAAGTACGTGGTGGTCACATTAATGTGACTGGACTGTGTATCTGCTTGAGTTCATGCGCTAGCTATTTTTCGAGAAATTTCTCTATTTTCATTTACAAAATTGTCTGCAAAAACTTTTAAGTATGTACACAAATCTAAGGTTTTGCTCTGCTTAATTATATTGTATAGAGTAGTTGCAGAAATTTCACAAATTTCATAATTTATTTTTGATACCTTAATTATTATTACAAATAGTATTAACTGAATTACCTTAATTATTATTACATGTATTAAAAATATTAGTAATATTTTCAATCATAGAATTTTTCGTGACAGAAAAGTTCAAAAAATTAAGTTTATCAAGTTTTTCAAAAAATATGTTTAATGTAATGTAAACAAACAGAACGACACGAAAATATCGCTAAATGTGAAACTGAAATTGAAATGCTAATCTTGTTCTCGAGCACTTAATTATAAAGTGAAAGTTTTAAAATCATCTTTTGGACGTCATAAAAAAGCTCAAGTGACAAAATATCGATATTGAGGTAAACTCATGTCCATAAATTAAGTATAATTCAGAATGACACAGAAATCGAACTCTAACGTAAAATATTCACCTGTAGAATTATTGCACACAACCTCAAGAATAATAGGCAAACTATAGGAAGCCATCAGATGACGCCCATAGTACGTCACAATGACGAGAGTGTAAGAAAAGTGTATATAAGGAATGGTACCAAAGAAGTAAAATTGTTCACAAGGCGCTCTGCAAGCCGCTCAGTGCCACAACCGAATAGTTTTGACACAGAGTACTCATGTGGATGATTTTTTACGTGATAGAACTATCGTCCGCCTGAAATGGGGCAGTACTCACAGGGAAATATCCGAGGAACTTGGAATAGTCCAAAATGCCACTTTGGCATTGATGTCTCTTTGGCAATGATTCCCAGAATGATGGAAATGTCAGTAGACGCATACAGGTC